>JASANE010000393.1:0-33441 GCA_030248225.1 Trileptium ribeirensis | reverse complement strand
ATGCATAATTATATTAAGTAGGGGCGGTCAAAGTGAAGATCATTTCATATGACTTAGGACGAAGCTGTTAACGATTTCACGATAACACAGAGTCATTTGCCGGATTTTTGCGTCGCTGCATAATTATAGTAGTTCCAGGAATAGGAAAAGTTCAATATCCTCTTAGAATGAACACGGGCCCCCACTTTTAGAATGGCTGTGGACAGGCCAGCTTTTAAGATAGATCGACTACAAGGTAATGAAAGAGACATTTTGTATTGACAATTTTAATAACGGGAACAAAGGTGTTTTTCACGTCAGAATAATTACATTAGAGCCTACTGCATCAATAACAGCGTTGTAGTTTAGTGGTTCCTTCAGCTTTTGGCTCAGTGAGAATTTCGTTCAACTTGTATTATGAGATTGTACTACGGATATGTGATAACCCTGAATTATGATATGAAAAATATTTCTCACTAAAATATTGATATTAATTCGATAGTAATTATAATTGTGTATTATTATTGCTATTGGCGACAATTTAAATCGATTATTGCGATATTATAATTTCAACTTTATTATTATAAGCTGCGCGTTTAGGAACTGTACAAATTGATTGTATCGAAGCGTGAACAAATCGTTGCTCAAGGAAAGCGATTGCTGGTGCATTGGGAGTCACTGAAAGTAAAAAAATGTTTTCTGTGTGTTGAAACAGTGTTATTTGTTTTGTAGGTTGTGCATGAAAATGTTCAAAATAACAAACTGTGAATAAGATTTATTTATTAAAATTGACTTATTTTATTAAAATTTTATATATTAAAGATTTATTAAAATTATGACGGGTCACATTTTCTTGGTTTCATTTTTGTAGAAATTTGTGACTTACTTGTGTTCGGAAAGAAGTGTTACATTTTAGGATGTATAAATTATCAGCTATTCGGAGACGCAACTATTTTTTAATTCATGAAGGGATTGCCAAGCGGTTTGCCAAGTATTTCTGATAAACCTTTGAAGAATATTGTGACAGTATCTCACACTACGTTATGCATGTCCTTGTTTGAGCCGGTCTATTCTTCCGGTAGTATTCTCAATTTTGCGGAGAGGGAATGTTTCCCACTTCATCCTCATTCCACAACTTTCGTCTTGTTTTTTCTGTTAATATTTGGGGCAAAAGTTTGGAGGGGGAGAGAACAAAAGTTGGAAAGGCAGACCAGAGGTTGGCAGCTTGTTCCCCTCAACCACCGAAAGTAGCGCGACTAACTGCAAAATTGAGCGCGTTATCCATCAACGACTAAATGTAGTGTGAGACGAGTATAGCACTCTTCTTCAAAGTTCATGACGAACTCTTGGTTTTGTACGCATTGCTGGGCTGCCGTTGCAGCGGTCGGGTTACCATATGGTCGCAATAACCTGTATATTCTGTAAATTCTATCCTGTTTGCTCACCAGTGTGTTTATGAAAATAAACAGTGTTACCCCGCTTTGCTTCGAGATTTGCGCGGAAGCTGTACTATTACTGGTTTCTCCACAAGTACGGAAAAGGTTGTGGTGTTGCAATTGTGAAATCAGTGGGGGTGGACAGTAGGAGACAAACGTATATCTAATTTTTTGCAAAACATTTGTGGGGGACACTTAATGCGCGATAGGAGTTTTCACTGGGAGTTTAAAGTCGGCTACTACTTTACGTCAGGTTAGACAAGGCAGTGTTACTGGTCGGTTCACAGCCTTCCGAAAAGTTTGGAAACTTGGGGGGAGTTGCATGTTCATTCTCGGGGAAAATATCTAATTTGAGGCAATAATTTTTGCTGAAATTGCCTTATATTTCCATACTTTCACGCTTTTACAAGTATTTTCAGGCTTTACAACGACCTTTTACAATAACAGTGGTATTTTTAGACAAATTTTTTTTCGGATTTAGTGGAACATCGGGGATTTGGCCTAGTGGATAGGGGGACGGACATTGGTAAAATCGAACGCAACGCGGGGATTTGGAAAGTCAGTGGTCCCTTTCCTTCTATGTGGACAGGTCAGATATTACATGACCGTGTCTCTTTGCCAGATCATTTATGGTATGATAAAATATTGCCTGGTGGATAAATTTTTATGCTATCTCCGGCATAT
This sequence comes from Trileptium ribeirensis, assembly GCA_030248225.1. Classification (NCBI taxonomy): domain Eukaryota; kingdom Metazoa; phylum Nematoda; class Enoplea; order Enoplida; family Thoracostomopsidae; genus Trileptium; species Trileptium ribeirensis. Next base: position 31,342 of record JASANE010000393.1, on the reverse strand, counting down.
ATACGGCTGTCACATATTGTAGCTATGATCGCATTTCAGAATTCTAATGTTATTTAACAACTCTTCGAACATAGAAATTTGTATCTATTTTTTACTGGTGTAAGTGTAATGTAATTTTTACGCGGAAGCTAATTTACCGATCCCCATTTGAGTGAAGTTTAATTTTTATGAAATATTGGTTACAGGATATTCGGTATTTTTTCAGGAGAATCTTCGTATCCCGAAGAAGAACAGAAGAGGAGACGATGGTCAAAATGAAGCAGCTACTACTATCCGTGGGGCAAAAAAGGGTATGTTTGCACAAGGTTATGTTCCGTTCGTCCAATATAATGTGGTGTTTTTGCCGACTTTGTTGTTGTTCAATTTCGAACGCGTACGTAGTCGATATTCGGAATCCAGCCTCAAAACCACAGCAACGCTAAATTCGCAACAAACTGTGCTCACGAAAACTTGCAATGTGGTCTCGTTCTAATGTAAGTTTGAGCACCGCTGAATATTTACGAAAATTCTTATTCGCTGGGCTTAAGGCTTAACTGCAGATGGATAGATTTCCATCACTGTAATCGAGGAGCTTCGTAAGTCCCATTTTGTATCCGTTAATACACCATCTGATAAGGAACGACAGCTTGATGGAGTTCTGATTCTAGCTATATTTATGTTTTAAGTCAACGTTAATATCGTATTTAAGTGGGATATTCTGATTGATTCGCAGTGACTTAATGAAGCGAGCATCATCAAATAGTGTCCAATTTACCTAAATCTAGCGGTCGCTAAATATGATGAATACAATTGTGCCTGCATGGTATGTATCTGATATACTGGAAGGGCTAGGTGCCCAGAATGTGAAAAATAAGGATTGACATTGTAATTGTTATTCAAAGTTGTGATTTATAAATTTCGGTTGTTTTCGTTTTTTGGTCACTTGAGAAAGATATACAAAGTCTAATGGTTTTAATCTGTGCTGACACTAGACGAAACTGCTTTAATGTATTGCTAGTTTTATCACATTTTGGGGATTTGAAAAGGGGCTGAGGAAGCTGAATTTTGAAAATCAAGGTCATCAAAATACTTGCTCTGTTTCACCCTGACTGTGTAGTATGCATAGAATTTATATATACAGTTTGCATTCCGCGTCGCCTTTGATAGAAGCACCTTGTCTCTACCGTTTCCCTATGCTTACAATATTAGCATTCATATATCTCGTTAAAACAGTTAAATGTTTGATGAAAAACTCACCACGGTTAAGGTTATAATCTGCTTTGATAAAATACAGCCAAGGTGTTTGCACCTAAAGTTTAAGTACGCATAACTTTACTCTCTTTTAGCATATTGTTATTCGTAGCGTCGGATTTATATATTCGTTATATTGTGTTGATTTTAGATGACGATCGTGGTTGTGCGGAAAAGCTGGAGCGCAAGCAACAACGCGATCATAATCCAAGTGGCAAACGTGACAACTCACAATCGCCAATGCAGCGTCGACGAAGATATTCCGGTGAAAAGCGGAGTCGTAGATCGCCGGTTAGAAGGTCACGGTCGGTGAGTGCATAAGCGGCGCAAAATTTTTGATTGCTCATAAACATATAATATTTCGTTGTTTTCGTTTCGTATTCGATAGTCTTTCTGGTTTAGCGCTGGTGTCTGCATTGGTCAATAATTCTGTATTTGGCGTGATTGTACCTGTGTGCCGCAGCAGGTTTAGCGTGGTGGGGGTGAAATTGTTCAACTGGAGAATTCTCAAACTGAAATAATTTAGTGTTTCATACTACAAAGTGCTAAAATTGTGATGATGATGATGATGACTGACTGTTTCTAAAAGCCAAATTCATAAAAATCGTACTGCCTCAATACTGGCCGAATATTGAGCTGAATCTAAATTTTAAAACAGAATGTTTTTCGCTTAGATTTAAACTGTTAATTACGATGATGGGTAAGCCGAAGATAAGGCAGAACATATTGCGCTGCGGTACTGGAAGGTGATAGTCTACGTTTACGGAGGAGCCTTTCCGAAGAGCAGATCTGGTTTTGATCAACTAGGCTTGAACGCGCAGATCCGAGAAAGCAGCGGTACACCAAGCAAGGTACTTTAAAATAGTAAATACATATGGCCTTAGAGACCCAATCAAGACGTTGTTAATTGAGGGTTTCGACCATTTTTTTAAAAATATTTTTGCGTATTAAGGATTTTTGCTATGAAATGATATATGGGAAAATATTGTCATTCTTGTATCAACTGAAAGTTACGGACACGACAAGATTGACAATTGGGATGTCCCTTGTTACACATACTGTTGACAGGCTATGAACCAATTTAGTGAAGTAGATCCTAACCAGTGAAAACCAAAAGTAGCAATTCTCACACCCAGTTTGGAGAGCCAAATGTGACAATGTTAGAAACTTGTTTGTGTGGTTGTAACTTTTAAGGTCAATATAGCTCGATCGAAAGTTTTTCTGTTATATTATTTTATTTTGTTTAAAACATAGGGGAAGGAGTTTACCTAAATTGGCTCAGTAATTGTTAAATTTAGCAAGATTCATTTTTGTCCAATTATGTTGTTGTATCTTGTTCGTTTTCAGTCTTTCTGTGTGTACAGTCCGTACATAAATACGTGCGTAAACATTGACCGAAACGGTAAAACGAACGTTAGAACGTTCGTTTATAAATGAACACTTACGCTAACACGCCATACTGTCGTTAGCACTGGTTTATAAACGCGGTAGTTACGTTCGTTTTTTGTGCGCTTATTTCGCTCATTTTTCTTGATGATCTGCATGGGGTCACATTTTGCCAATGAATTAATATTTATGTTTACATGGTATAGATATTTCAATTCCGCCCCAGCATTGAGTGTTCGCCGGCATTATGTATTGTCGCTCAAGTTTCCACCCGTATTTGGGTTTCTCCTCCCTGCTGGCCAAGCCGCCATATGTCTGGCCGTATGGCTGAGCTCAACTTGGAAAGCTCCTGGCAACGGTTTATTCTCATGAACATGATTTTAGTATTTCATGATTTTTTTACGATAAATGTGATGTGTTGTTGTAACTGCGCAAGCGGCGAACGGGGTTTCCACTGACGGCGCTAGGGTGAATCATTAATATTATTTTGTCTTTCAATGTTGACTCGCAACTACACGTGGTCCAAGTGTCCGAGGTTAACCAGTGCTCGAGGGTTCGGGATGATCCTTGGTTCTCCCAGGGCGTGGAGGGATCAGATGGTCGGTGGGAGGTGGTAGGGTGCTAGGCCAGCCGGGAGGATAAATATTTCAAAATTTTTCTATTTGGAAATTCTCTTCCAATTTTCGCTAAAATTTTCCGCGCGCCTTCGGCACTCGCTGCGTGATATAGTAGTGAAGAGAGCGGGCTAATTATCAGTGGGGTCCGCGCTTCTCCCGAGGGGTGCTACGCTTCAGTGGAATAGTTCCCACTGTCTCCTATGAGCATGTATGTTTATAGGTCTTGTTCGGATGGATGAATGGATTTCAATACAACGTTTTGTTCGACAGCAAAAGTGTTGAAGATGTGCTTTTTAGTTTTAGACGCGAACAGCCTCGACTCCATCTTCCGGGGCACAATATCATAAATCAAGTTTTTAAGAGTTCCTTGCAAATCGGACCATACTAGTGCCAGCGTTTTGTGGGAGCACTCCCTGACCTCTGAGGCCTCGAATATGGTTCGTAAACATTTGCTGGAAATAGCGATTTTTCAAATTTCGCCGTGGTATTGCTTGTTTTTACATTACAATAATTATCTATTATGTTATCAAGTACGCTGGATACGATGGTTTTACTATCTAGAATTCAGCTTGACTATATTATACCTTTTCATGGGGTTTCAAGGGCTTCACTGTCGACGAATCGGATTTTCAATATGTGATGCGTTTTCATTTGTATGATTATGTATTGCGTTAAGGGCATCACGAATAGTAGGTATTTCGGAGTGGTAAAACAATGATTTGGTTATCTAGAGTCCATTATTCATATTTCATGGGGTTTCAATGGTTATGTCAATGAACTCGATGTCCAGAATATAGTATGTCTTCACGTTTGGTTACGTATCGCGTACATGGCATGAAAAATAGTCTTTATAGAGGTTTTCTTGTATGGTGAATGCAAAGGTTTAATTAGCTAGTGACCAGCACAAATACTTTATGCGTTGGCAGTTGTTTTCGATGGGTTAAGGGTCGACGAGGTTTTAGAATTTTCAATGTATTCTGGGTTCAAGAGGTTTTAGGGTTTTATATTTTACATTTTGTGACTAAACAAAATGATGGCCTAAAAATGAAATCCCGTTCGTTCCGTTTCACCCTCTCTTACGAGATACTGGTATAATATTATTACTAGACTAAGCTTCGTGTCTTTTACATTGATAGCGTGAGCGATCGTCAACTGAACGCCACAGCACCTATCACCGACGAACGCCGGTGGAGTTTCGGTTTTCTGGTTGGGACAAGAACGTTCACTATTACGATAGACGTAGCCATTATCGAGAACGGGATCGGGAAAATAGTCGCGATAATCGGAATGACCACTACAGCAGTGGCCGCGCTGCTAAACGATCACCGCGATCGAGAGAGCGTGACAAGACAAGAAAATCGCGAAACTCATCGCCGAGTGATAGAGATAGTCGAACACGAAAGCGGCGCTGGACTGATGATGATGACGGTAATAATGAACCCAATGGGAGCAGTAGCAAACGAAGACTCGCTGGTGCTCAGCCCAGTACCGCTGACAAGTAAGACAGTATTATGTCGGAAGAACCGAAACACGCAAAGTTGTAGTCTACAGTGGAGACCAACACTTTTCATACCCATATGTTTCTCCCAGCCCATCTCAACTGGCTAGTCCAAACCGCGGAAATTATAGCCGCCCCCGGCTCATCTACCGGGGGTGCCGGATTTTGTCGCGTTTAGACGTTAATTTTTGTCACCTGGGAGTACCATGTTTTGCCGGGGGGGCAGCTGAAAATGTCGCCCCCATCTTTGGACTAGCCAGCTCAAACCCCCACCCATATTAAACTTAACCCGAGATACATTAATGTCCCTAAATTCATGATTCATATACTAAATATTTTTAATACGAATGCTAAAACCTCTCTACGGCCAAAATATATTTGTATACGACAGTGCCAGTGATTTGAAATATGAAAATAATTAGTATTTAGCAATAGGACAAAAATCTGCCCTTCCCCTTCAATTTCCACCTTAAATCGTACCCATCCACTTTGTAAATGGTTGTGAACTATGCAGAATATAGATTTTCGTGTTCATATGGTTTAATCGACTATTTAACTGCAGCGTGGTTTTAGTTAAAAACTTGTCAGTTTTATTTGAGCCATTGGGTTTTTTGGTAGCGGGGCAACAAACAGTTTTGCCACGTGACATTTGTTTTTGCTTGGCGGCATTCAAAATTGCCAGGTGCCCGCTCTTCACTTGGAGAAATCAGCTTGTGATACACGGTAGTTTTTTGCCATTTTAGAGGTTGTGCAGTTAGTTTTACCATAATTATTAATCGAGATTGTATACCCGAAAAGTAGTAAGCGGTCTTGGTTGTAAATAAATATTTTAGTGAAATCAACGTAATCTTCAGTGCGGACGGAGTTACAGTAATCCAGCGAAATATTTAGCATTTACAATGATTATAAAGCTTTCAATAAAATCGCAGTGTTTAGCTTGACTATTTTCAGCCCGGCTATGTCTTTTGGTGGCAAATCCAAAGAAGAACGTCGACGCGAATTCGAAATTGCGACCGAGGTAGCCGATGCGTTTCGTCGCGAAATAACCGAAACTGCCGGATTTTTGGTATAAAAAATTTATTGTTAGATGTTTGCATTTAGTATTGACTCTTGTATTTGGTATAATAATTAACGATTGAAGGCATTAATATATTTTTGTAATATTGATCTGGTGTGTTGGTAGAAGCTAGCAATGTTTTTGAACTGCAAAAATATGAAATTTTTTCGGTTCTAGCTATTCTAATTTCTCTACCGAGTGCATTGGAGGCATGATTTACGGTTCGTCCGACATTGGGTGTATTTGTCCCCCGGAACCCCTGTAAGTATTTTGTGGGGACATCAAAAACAGTCGCCCCAGCAAAAAGCGTTTCTGACAGAACTTGATAAACAAACTTTAAACAGAATTTCTTCCTACTACATTTCTATTTCGATTATTTTTGATAAATTCCTGAGTAAATTGGACCGCAACCACTGAAATACATAATATGCAACAAAACCAATGGCATACATGTAAACGTGGAAAGTAACCAACGGCATGGAAAACACGATAAAACGAAACTATAAAACACCTGAATTTACCATAATTTACATTCTAGTAAAAATTATCGATATTTTGTTGTACTCCTGATCGCTGGGCTCTCCATTCGCTGAAAATTTTACCAAGGGATTGTGAAGCGCCCCCTGGATCGGAACTAGGGGGCGCCCAATTTGGCCAAGTTAAAAACCATGTCAGAAATGCTGCCAAAAAGTTTTTGGTGCAGATGTAATACACGGGACGCTGCTGAACTATGAAACTTCCAAACGCAGTGTCCTTACCGCATCAGCTATCCTAACCTCAAGAATAGAACAACGTTTTATATCAATATGCACCGTGGACACTGGATAAACAAATAATTGTATTCACCCTTAAGGAATGCCTATATATAGACCATTCTTGATGCCCTGCACGCAATATATCAGACAAATCAAAACTACATTTTGGGAATCGGATTGGTCGATCGCAAAAACCTTGAAACCCCAATGAGGTATTATATAGCCAAGTTGGACTCTAGATAGCCAAACTAAATTGTATCCAGCGTGCTTGATAACTTGCTAGACACTCATTGTAAGGTACAACAAGCAATAAAACGGAGTAATTTGAAAAATCGTTATTTCTGGCAAAGAGTAGAAACCATAACGGTCCAGGGAGTGGTCCCACAAAAAAGACGTAGTTAGCGCAAAGTTGAGCTCGATGAGTTGATCCCGTATCATCATCTTTTTAGATGCGAAGCCTGTGTCGCGAGATATAAACTGCGAAACACTAGTACCCGTATGGATACATTTGGCAAGAACCCTGAAAAATTTGTGTGTTTGCCATTTTGGCCAGGAAGTTGTAGTCGGAGGTGTTCGCGTTCAACTTACGGGCACATCATCGCCTCTTTTACTATTGAATGAAAAGATTTACCGAAATCCATGCACCCGAAGATGAGTTATGCGCGACAGAAACAGACAAAACCAGAAATTTCCCCGATTTTTCACCCTAGCGCCCTCAGTGGAAACGTCGCTCGACATGTACCGCCGCTTCGTTGATATGTATAATGGGTGCACATGGCGTATGGCAAATAAGCTGTCGCTCGTTGTCGTAATATAGCCATTTTATGTAGTTATTAAAGATTGAGCGAGACCAAAATCCAATTTTGGCGCCTAATCCCTATAAAGATGTCGCGTATGATCTTAATCACTTGCAGGTAAACAAGATTTCCGGTTTTGTACTGCAACTGGTTCCGCATTTTGCTATAATTTTTTTCGTTAACGTTGTACCGATTACAACTGCTCGCGTTGTATTAATTTTAGAGCTTAATGGCGACAGAACAAACCCAGCAATACCCGGAACAATTACAATTTCGCAGCGACGAACAGGAACAGTCAAGTGATCCTACTTGCGCGACCCACGTATACCAAAGACAACAACGCGGTGAGCCTCACACGCCGGAACAGCCGCGCCCTGACACCCCAGTTTCTTCAGAACACGGCAGTGAGGCTATGGCTATTGACGATGATCAAGACGAATCGCAGTCATGTGGGACCCTATTACAAAGCAAAAAGGTTGCTAGTCTTCAACAAGTTCCAAATGAAGAAATTTATGATCCGTATGCGACGGAAACTGAATCTGAGCAAAAGCAGGACCAGAGTCAGTCACATGAGTCCTTTTTACCAGTGTGCTCATCGGCTGCAGCGGCACCCAACTACCCGCCTTATGTTCAACCACCTCGCCCACCCCCTCCGATGCCTGGCTTGTACCCCCCTCGTATGCTTGGCCCTATCCAGTACCGTGGTGGTATGTTTCCTGTTGGTGGATTGCCCCCTTATATGCAAGCCAATTCGTATCCTTGGCCACCCAATCCCGAATTTGGTCATCCCGGTATTATGGCAGGTGATCCTCGACCTCCACATTATTGGTACCCAACTGCGCAGTACAATGCATATAATACAGCAACAGAATATCCTGAAAGTCAACTGCAATACGATCAGGACTCGGTTCGCGAATCGAATTGGGATGAATCGGTAACTGCTCCTTGTAACGAGTTATTGCCGTCGTATTCTGCAATTACTGTTGCGCCAAATACAGCCACCGACGAGTCTCATAGATATTTTACCGAGATTAGTGATTCGCTGACACAGGAGTCGCAACACAATTATTCAGAAAATACTCACAACAGCGTTGTAATATACCATCGCAGAAACACGCGCCAGCAACAGCAGGGGCCTGGAAAACTTAATGCCGATCCCAATCAGCCGATTCCACTGTCTGCGACGAAAACTCCAACAGTCGAAAGCCTGTTGGACGACAATAAAAGCAACTTGGGACCAATTTCAATAAAATCCGATCATAGATATGGTGCCAATGTCGGTAATCTAGTAAGTTAGACCATTAATGGAACAATTATAATTGTATTATTCATTATGTAGGTTCAACTTGTGGGGTTACCTGTATTTTTCAGAACGTAGTGAAACGTACTGGAGATTGTGTGTTGCAGGGGTGAAATTTTTTTATATTCCGTCTGTGCGTGTGATCAGCCATAACTCGGGAAAGACGTAACCAATTTTCACGATCTTGGGCTCACTCGAACCGGTATAGTCGATTTACCGTGTACATCTCCGAGCGTTTTTTTGATTTGGGGTGTGGTTCCGGAGTCAGGGGTCAAAATGTGCGTTCTTGCCCCATTTTAGTACCCTTCACGGAAGCAAGGTTATTTTTATCTTAACTTTCGAATTTCTTTTCTCTGGTTGGTTCCATTTCATAGTAAAATGATAAATGCCGATGCCTCTTTTTTGTTTTTCGATTAAGGGTCTGGTTCTAGAGCTATGGGGTTTGAGGTAAGGTGCCCCAGTGGTTCCTCGAACCAAAATTCAAAAATTTCTTCTGACGTCCTGGGCGACTGAAAAGTTTCCTTTGGGGGTTTTCGGACATTGGAAACTCATTGCCGGTGTTGGTTTTATTCTGTGACCCATATTCCTTGGGTACGGGGTATGGCCCCCCCCCCCCCCCCCCAAAAAAAAAAGTTCGGGGTCAGAAAGCAAAACAAAAGTCGAAAATTTGTTCTGACGTCCTGGACGGCTGAAAAGTTTTACTTGGGGGTTTTGGGGCATGGGAAACTCATTGTCCGTGTTGATTTTGTTCTGCGATACATGGGTACGGTAGTATGGTGTACCCATGCTTCATCGACCCGAAATTCCCAATTTTATTGTGGCGTCCTGGGAGGGTGATAGCTTGCACTGGGGGTTTTTTGGGCATGGAAAACTTATTGCCATATTATTTTTGTTGTAACTTGTGCGATATTTTTGTGATATTCACATATGGGATATTGACGTATCCTACCGAGAGCTGATTGGCTATGCACGCAAAAGGCGTAGGTGTCCCTATGCTTCACTACGTTCTGCAATCTCGATAGAGTTACTAGTGTTTTTGAGTTCATTGAGCACGAGCGGAGCTAAAAGAATTATTATTGACTAGAATATTGGTCCAATTTGATCACCTCAATTGTTGGTTTTCAGGGTGACACGCATAATTCAACGTTAGCTGGGCAGATTTGTTCGAGCGACAGCTTGTTTGAAAGGTTGAAATCTCTGTTTTTAACCCTTTGGTTGGGCGAAATCCAGTTGTCAACACCCCCTTCCCGAAAATGGGCCGACTGGGCTCGGGTTGGATCGCCAAGCGTACGGAACATGGCATTATTTGTTGTATCTTTGCATATCGGCAACCCCGGCAAATATACGAGTCAAATTGGGCGCATTTAGTAGAGCAAACAAGCCTCTATAAGAATAAAATAGGAATGCTTTGCTGCGCGGCTCTATCAGGATGTAGGATTTCGGACAAAAAGGGTCTTTAGATGGGCCATGAGCCCCAAAATACATGAAAACGGCAATATCTGCTCAACCGTTTGAGTATATGTGCGTTTTTGATCTCATTTTGTAGAGCAACATGTTCTCCGTGTACTTGCAAACTTAGCTGTTATTGTGTTTATTTCCGCTGCAGAATGAGCCAAAACGTGCATTGGAATGGGCCGGTGGGAGTAAAAATGCATGAAAACGGTAAAATCTCTGTAACCGCTTGAGCTATACTGGTCTCTTCATTCGCTAAAAATTTTTCCAGGGGGGGGCATTTGAAAATGCCAGCCCCCCCCCCCTTGCTAACCCCTCCAATTTGGAGAGATCAGCTATATATATGGTTGTTTTTGGTCACATGGAGCAATTTATTCGCTATGTACTGGCACATTGCGAGTTTCTGAATGCACAATAAACTAGTATATATATTTCATTACTTATTAAACGAAATGAATGATATTATGACCATTTTGTAAGTTAATGCTAACCACAGAAGTGTAAGTATCGCTGAATTACATATTTAACACTCAGAATTCACCAACTCGACGGTAAGACAAGCTAATAGTTATTTACCTTTTGTAGCAATTGTACCTAATTGCGAGTGGATGGCTATTATTCAGGAGTAGGGTGTGCTGACTGTTAACGGCGAAGGTATTTAAACATTTTTAATTGCTTCATGTATGGTGACATGGCATATAAATAATAAATTATCTTATTAAATTTAGTTATAACAGTTGAATAGTAGTTTTATCTTAAATTTCATATTAAATATTTAAATTTACTTCTTTATAATACATGGTGTGTCATAAGTAACGCCCACTATTAAAGTGACCCAGAACGCTAAATAATAAGCATATCTAAAGGCGTTTTACTTTACATTTACTGTCATAGATGCGTATAACTTAGGTGTTTGATGAATTATACATACCCTAAGTGCGAAGCTGAGCGCTGCCAAGATCAATGCATTCGCCCAGTCGAAAATGCACACTTCGTCAGATTTTTGGAACCATTGTCAGCTAAAAACATGTGCCCAGGCTTCCGCAATAGAGATACCTTCCCTTATGCATACGATCCTTATCGGCGACCTGTTCCAACTAAAACGCGACTACATTCCTATTTGCCCCTCCCCAAACATTTTCGTTCTCGATGAAAACTGCAGCGCCGACAACGGAACTCCGACGATAACAATTAATTCGATGTCAGAAATGAACTAAATTATATAATGCTGGTTTTTCACCGATGTAAGCGGAACCTTGAACGAACTGATACGACTAAATGCTATAATCTATGTGTTCAGGCACGAAAGAGAGCATCAACAGCTGAGTATATATTGGTATCCGCACAGCACCAAAATAGCGCTTTAAAACAAATTATCGAAATGAAAGCAGGACTGTTGACATAGCATCTTTATTAGGACGTTTATTTTTTATGTCGCCTCAAAATACCTGGATATGCTGTCTAGGCCGACATGGAGAAGCCAAATTTTACGTTTTGGACACGAGCCGGGAGTCGCCAACCCTAAGAATGTCGAAAATTGTGCTTTCCTCTTCTTCGGTGGATACTCACTCTAGTGAAAATATAAAAACTCTGCCGGCTTCATATTCATATTGACTAGTCGGTAGTGGAACTACATTCTTGAGCGGAGCTTGGGCTGTGGCATTACGAATGTACTCAATTTTATGTTCTTGTAACTACATTGCATAGGGCTTTATCATTGGTAAAATATTATATTTGAATTCTTCGACCCAAAAACCTATAATGGTTTGATCGAAACGATTCTATTTCATTAAATAACACAAATATTGCAAAATTCTCTATTTTAGCTGCATAAGCTTAACTAATTAGCCAATTACTAATTAACCACTCAAAATTTTTTAATCCCAAATATCAGGTGCGACATGATAGGCTTTCAAACTAAAAAAGTTTTTTAAAGTCGCTTCAGTAGTTCTTGAGATCCGTCAGACCGAACTAATGAACGGACGGACATCGGCCTTTTTACTCCCAGACAGAAAATAAAAACGCTCCGCTCAATAATCGTTAACGGTTCCCCTAAATCATAGTTTACATTGTATATTCTATGAGCTGCTCTATTATTTTTATGTTCTAGGCATTTCCATGCATACTTGCCATGAAAAAAGAATCTGGAGAACTGTGGTGGACTTCCGAAATATCATCGCGGCTGTTGATTATCGTTGAAAATCAGGATCATGTAGGATATTGTTTCGTTTGTAAACGGATTGGGGCCAGTCTGGGTGTTTAGCCACAATTGTTAATGTATTTTCAGTGTTGTAAATATGTAACTAGGAATTGTATAAAATCAATGTTTAAACTTTTAAATTTATAGTTCGAGAATAGATGTTTTAGCATTGAATAGTGTCTTTAAGGCGAATCTTGTTAATGACATTCCCATGAACGGGATTCCAAATTGTACTGTATTGTTCTTGTTGATTACGAAGCATATATCAGGCCGTGAAAACTATATACTTTGTCGGAAGACTGTCATATTATTTCTTCACAATTTGGGTTGAGTGGTTTTCTATCTAATTCCAGTCAAATTTATTTATAAACTTGAATGCAATTGGGCTAAAACCGTATATTATTGTCGATAAATTGTTCCAGTCAGAATGATAACAATTCTATCTAAAACCGTATATTGTCGATAAATTGTTCCAGTCAGAATGATAACACTGAAACCGTATATTATTGTCGATAAATTGTTCCAGTCAGAATGATAACAATTCTATCTGAAACCGTATATTATTGTCGATAAATTGTTCCAGTCAGAATGATAACAATTCTATCTGAAACCGTATATTATTGTCGATAAATTGTTCCAGTCAGAATGATAACAATTCTATCTAAAACCGTATATTATTGTCGATAAATTGTTCCAGTCAGAATGATAACAATTCTATCTGAAACCGTATATTATTGTCGATAAATTGTTCCAGTCAGAATGATAACAATTCTATCTGAAACCGTATATTATTGTCGATAAATTGTTCCAGTCAGAATGATAACAATTCTATCTGAAACCGTATATTATTGTCGATAAATTGTTCCAGTCAGAATGATAACAATTCTATCTGAAACCGTATATTATTGTCGATAAATTGTTCCAGTCAGAATGATAACAATTCTATCTAAAACCGTATATTATTGTCGATAAATTGTTCCAGTCAGAATGATAACAATTCTATCTGAAACCGTATATTATTGTCGATAAATTGTTCCAGTCAGAATGATAACAATTCTATCTAAAACCGTATATTATTGTCGATAAATTGTTCCAGTCAGAATGATAACAATTCTATCTAAAACCGTATATTATTGTTGATAAATTGTTCCAGTCAGAATGATAACAATTCTATCTAAAACCGTATATTATTGTCGATAAATTGTTCCAGTCAGAATGATAACAATTCTATCTAAAACCGTATATTATTGTCGATAAATTGTTCCAGTCAGAATGATAACAATTCTATCTAAAACCGTATATTATTGTCGATAAATTGTTCCAGTCAGAATGATAACAATTCTATCTAAAACCGTATATTATTGTCGATAAATTGTTCCAGTCAGAATGATAACAATTCTATCTAAAACCGTATATTATTGTCGATAAATTGTTCCAGTCAGAATGATAACAATTCTATCTAAAACCGTATATTATTGTCGATAAATTGTTCCAGTCAGAATGATAACAATTCTATCTAAAACCGTATATTATTGTCGATAAATTGTTCCAGTCAGAATGATAACAATTCTATCTAAAACCGTATATTATTGTCGATAAATTGTTCCAGTCAGAATGATAACAATTCTATCTAAAACCGTATATTATTGTCGATAAATTGTTCCAGTCAGAATGATAACAATTCTATCTAAAACCGTATATTATTGTCGATAAATTGTTCCAGTCAGAATGATAACAATTCTATCTAAAACCGTATATTATTGTCGATAAATTGTTCCAGTCAGAATGATAACAATTCTATCTAAAACCGTATATTATTGTCGATAAATTGTTCCAGTCAGAATGATAACAATTCTATCTAAAACCGTATATTATTGTCGATAAATTGTTCCAGTCAGAATGATAACAATTCTATCTAAAACCGTATATTATTGTCGATAAATTGTTCCAGTCAGAATGATAACAATTCTATCTAAAACCGTATATTATTGTCGATAAATTGTTCCAGTCAGAATGATAACAATTCTATCTAAAACCGTATATTATTGACGATAAATTGTTCCAGTCAGAATGATAACAATTCTATCTAAAACCGTATATTATTGTCGATAAATTGTTCCAGTCAGAATGATAACAATTCTATCTAAAACCGTATATTATTGTCGATAAATTGTTCCAGTCAGAATGATAACAATTCTATCTAAAACCGTATATTATTGTCGATAAATTGTTCCAGTCAGAATGATAACAATTCTATCTAAAAGCAATGTTAAAGTCGCGTTATTCAATGTATAATTATGGACTCGTAGAAAATCTGCTGGAATCTGTGCTTTTTGTAAATAAATCTGAATATGGAAATGTTTCATTTTCAAATTCTTTTTTCAGATAAATCAGTATAACCGCGGTGATTATGATGGTCTACCATATTTTTGTCATTCGACCCAAACAGGAAAAACTCACCGGGTTTATTTACGTGATAGTATTTGTTCGTCTGATTTATTGCCGGAACCTGCCGAGTCCAGAGACACCGCTACTGTTTCAGGTCAGCTTTTTCCTTGATTTGTGTTTTGACTGATTGCAAGCGCTAATCAACCGAACGTGGCACAATGTCGCTAGAAATTCGTGTGAAATGCATGTTTTATAGTAACCGTTCGCTGATGCACGTCCCATTATCCACCGGAAGTTATGTCGTGTGAAAAAGAACAACTTTCTGGGTGTGGTAGGGGGTTCGGGGACAACAGACCTTCAAATTAGACTTAATACAGGGTCGTATAAGGACCTTAGCTTAGGCTTAGTACAAATAGAACGGCATATCGTGCATTTCACTTCCGCCCTTAAACGGTAACTAGCCCGTTAGCTTAATTGGAACGGGGCGATCGGAGTTTCTACGGCTGGCACTAGGATGAAAAATTATATTTTTTGTCTGCCGCTCTTACGACTCATCTTTGGGGAGACGGATTTCAATAAATTTGTTTGTTCGATTGCAAAAAGTGATGATGATGTGTCGTTTAGTTGAACAGCTCCGACCCCATTTTCCTACTTAAAACGGCAAAAACAGATTTTTAATCATTTTGGCAGATGGAATACAGGTACCAATGATTCGCAGCCCATAACTAGCGACAAAGGTTTCGTATTGAAAAATCGAAACTTCCAATCATAATTAGCTGTTAGAATCTAGAACTTTCCAAGACAACTCTTTTTTGTAGGGCCCGAATATAGTTCGTCGACCATTCGATAAAAAATATCCATTTTTTTAATTTTGGCATGTTATTTCATGTTTTCCCCTTACAACGAGTGCCCATTATGTTATAAATAAATCACGCTGAATACCAGTTTTTTTGTGATCTAGAGCTGGCTTCTCCATTCGCATAAATTTTGTCACGGGGACATGAACCGAAACCCTATTTGGAACTGGGGCGCCGGATTTTGCAGAGGGTGTGGACTCGTGACGGGGGCTGCCTTGAATTAAGGGCGAAGTGAGGTCGAAATTAAAATATTCGTAGCGAAAACGCTAAAATTATCAATAAATGTCCTCATTAACGTTGTAAAACGTTGGGACTCAGGTCAATTTTTCACTGAAATTATTCAAAATTTTCAATTTCATAAAGAGATTATTTGAAAAATTTCGTCAAGATTTTATGTCAACTGGGACACTTTGAAGAAGACAGCTAGTAGAGTCCAAACTAGCTATACTATACATTTTAAGGGTTTAAGTGGTAGCTTCAAAGGTTTTTGCGGTACGATACGCTCAATCCATATTTACAAAAAATATGTGTCGTTTAAAATGAGAATGATAAGTTTTGTAGTAGCTTGGTTTCGACTCGCGTCGGGCTAAGGCGAGAGCTTAGGGTTAACTCTCATTCTAAGTTTAAGGTGTTGGAGTTTAAGTTAAGTCTAAGTTTTTGGTGTTTGGAGAAGGTCATTGGTGGCAACTATGTTATATAATTATGTATTGTACACATATATTGTTATATATTATGTATGTGTTTATGTGCCGTCTTATATACATGTCTACATTTGTACTACTGCAATCTTTGACTGAAATGAGCAACAAATGTTAAAATTGGCTGCAATTACCTTGGTCGGAGACAATTTCTTGGAGTTAAAATCAAAACTCTAAGGGATCAAATTTTCGAAAGTGAGTAAGGTGGCTAATAGGTGCGAGTTGCCGGACATGAGGGGTCAGGTCCCGCTATCATATAGCAGGATCCCGGCACCTAATATTGTCGTATTGATTTTCCTTATATAGTTGTATTTTCTGCAAGGTTTGGTTTAACTTAGAATCATATAATTTCATGTGTATTGTATTATTTATATTTCAGGCACATCGGTTGTCAGCGAAACTGCATCAGGAAAATGGGCCAGTGGCGTAGCGGTAAGTTACTGTTTTAACCTTATAAATTTGTTTGCGTGTAAGCCCTCGTGCGCTGGCCTTTCTGTAGCCCTTCAAGGACTTTGGAGGGATCTATTCGGGGAAAATTTCAAAGTGGGGGAAAAATTTTGTTGTATAAGCAACACATTTCCAGATAATTGTACATATAAGAATTATACAAATATTTCGGGCTGTAACACAGTGTTTTAGCATTAGAAAATAACAATAGTAATTAATATTTAAAACATGAGTTTTAGTTCTTCAATAAATCATAGATTTATTTGAACATGGGCGTCTCCGGTAAAGGGGAGGGCGGCAGCGAAGCTTGGGTATCTAGAAACTGGGTGAGTCTCCCGTTCTGTGAGCAGTCCAGGTCCGCCTCGCGATATCGTAAATTTGTAATTAGATGTTCGACCCTCATATCTGCAGCGGATTCGAATTTTATAGACAATAATTGTTATGATCGGTATAAAAACAATAGTTATAACATCTGTGTTATTCTGTTGTCGTAAGTATAAAAACGCGTATATACTATTTCTGATGTGTTTGATCGATATATTTAAGTCGCCGCGGGTATCGTTTCTTGCATACCAAAGGTTAAGTTTTTTTAGTGCTCAAATTATCGAAAGATGACTAATGTACGCCAATAGGGAACGAGAGTATTACTATTACGGTATTCAATTAGAAATTACAATAATTATTATGTTCGAAAATATAGCATCTGGTGTTTTTTGGCGAACTGCGTGGGTTTCTCCATAAATGAGTGTTATTTGTATATTTTTCGAATATAAATTTTGCTGCAAATCTGTTGAACTTATTTGTTCGAGGACAGCGGCTTTTGGCTTGATTTTGAAAATTGACCGAAAAAAGGTTGCAATACTCGTTTCTGGGTAGTTCTCGGAAAATGTTGGGCGCCATACCCCCGTACCCACGGAATCATGAATCAGAGAGCAAACCCAACACCGGAAATGAGTTTCCCATGCCCAAAAACACCCAAGTGGGACTTTTCACCCTCCCAGTACGTCAGAAGAAATTTTTTAATTTTGGGTCGAAGAACCATGAGGGTGCCATACCTCAAACCACATAACTCCAAAACAAAGAGCCTTAATCGAAAAACATAAAAGAGGCAACGGCATTTATCATTTTACTATGAAATAAAACCAACCAGAGAGAAAATTCGAAAGTTGAGAAAATAAGCTTGATTCCATGAAGGTACCAAAATGGGATAAAAACGCCTCATTTCGTCCTCTGACCCAGGATTTTTTGTGTTCTTAGTGCAAAAGCACAGTGAAATTTCAAAAAACACAAAATTTAGTACACCTGAATCTTAATTGCCAATTTGTCCATAGTAAATTCTTATACTATAGCAAGGAACCTATGTCTATAACTTCTGAAATATGAAATAATTACTGCTAAATATAACAGATTGGTCCATTGTATAAATATATAATGCATGCATTACGTAATATAAAATTTTCGAATTTTGGGTCGAGGAACCATGAAGGTGGCATACCGCAAAACTCCATAACTCCAGAACAGAAGCATTAACCGAAAAACAAAAAGGCATCGGCATTTATCATAGTACTATGAAATAAAAGCAACCAGAGAAAAAATTCGAAAGTTAAGATGAAAATAACCTTTCTTCCGCAAAGGGTACTAAAATGGAGTAAAAAACTTTATTTTGACCTCTGACCTCGGAACCAAACCTCAAATCAAAAAATGCTCGGGATATACACGGTAAATCGACTATGCCAGTTCGAATGAGCAATGGAAAATGAAATTCTATGTTTCTTTCTAGCCGTGGATTTTTGATATTAAGACATTTTGTTTTAGCCACAGCACACTGGTACACCAGGTCAGATGGAAAATCCGGTGATAGCAAATCCAGGGCTGTCAACTGAGGAGCAAGTTGTGATGCTTACAATGGTAATTTTAAATTTCTTGTCCTAACAATATTTGTGCTTTTAAATTTTTATTTGGTGGTCGTCGTGAAAGAGGATGAAGAATGATGCTGACCCATCATCATATTTTTTACAATGCCGCAACGTTAACTGCATTGCGTTGTTAACTCTGATGGCTGACGAAAGTATAAAAGTTCCATTTTTCAACTTAGTCGTATTATTTTCATTCCTAAGGCATAATAATTATTAAACTCACTTTCACATTTTTAGAATTAGTTGTTGTGTAGAGTTCGAGCGAGCAGGCAACCTGCAAAATAGATTTAAGCCAGGCCCCACATCAGTTGCAACCATTTTTGTGCCTACGGATTGTCTCAAATAGTTGTATGCCACCTGGCTATGGCTATGTTCAATAAAATAGGTTGGCCTTCTAAAGTCCACTTTCTAGGGCCGTATGGCCGACTATGGACGATGCTTATTAACTCCTGTCAGTCTAGCATTATAAGGCTTTAGCGTTCTATCGGTATTAAGGTGGTATATATCAAACAGTAAACTGAATTAGGTATATTAAACAATGGCAACCATAAACCTGGCCTGTCCACCGCTTTCCGAAAAGGGAGAGGGGTCCATGTTTGTTCTTGGGGAAATATCAAAATTGATCTGGGGTGGAGTAAATTTTGCTTAAAATATTTTCATTCACTTATACTGTTGCACAGGTACTTTCAGGCTACAAAACGACGTTTTAGCGTTATCTGTAGTGTTTTAATGTTTAAAACCATTTTTTCATACAGAAAAATTTAGAGGCATTAATAAATTTTGGATTTCGTGGAACACGGGTTTTGAACGCGAGCGGGACGGACAAGGGGGAAAATTTAACGAATATGTGGATTTGCAAAGTTGGAATCCAACCACCACCCCATACTGGACAGGCCAGTAGATCAACAACGCTGGCTACGTTTCTCTGTGCGTTGCAAGACACTATTATAGAGTAGCCAGCAATGTGAAATAATGTATGTGTGGTTTTGTTGTAACCAGCAAGCACCTTGCAAAACATCTGTAAGTGTTACTACAATGCAGGGTGTCCCATACGTAACGCCACATTTTTAAAATGGCCCAGTGTGGCAAATCATAAACATGTTTAAAATAGTTTTGGTATACACGTACTCTCTCAGTATAGCCTATGTTTTTGATGAATAACATACCCAAGTGCGAACCTGGGCTCCTCCAAGATTGATGCATTCTTCCAGCCGAAAACGCACACTTTGGCACTTTTCGAACTATGTCAGGCTCCAGACCGAAGAGCTCCTCTGATATAGCCTCTTTCAGGCACAACATGGTTTGTGTTTGGATGCATTATCGTTCAATACTCACCACAGAAAAATAATTATGCCGGCTAACGTGGCCGTTCAGTCTAAAGTTGTTTTCTTCTGGCCAAATGGCTTCTTTATCTTAGTCCGAATCATCGTCGAGACGCTGTAGCCATTTTTCACAAATGTCAACCCTGCGATCATAATCATCCTCATTCAGATCATGAATTAACGTCAGTCTAAAGGGTTTTAAACTAGACACTTAGCAATTTGGAAAACAGTCGATTTGATGATGCTGGTTGCAACAGCACAACGGCGAATTGACTTTGTCGGATTATTGTCAAAATGATATGAAATGCCAGCTATCGCAGCTTCACGAGCTTCCGTCGGTGGTCTGCCTGTTCGAGGCAAGTTGCTGCGGAACGTGCTAAATCATACCTTTTATTAATTGCAGCAATAGTTTTATATCGGGCTGTGAAGAGGAATGCCGGGATCATTGTCGCACAACTTCACGACTATTTTGGTTAACGGAACACAGTCTTACTGCAGTTATTTGATCAGCCAAGTTAAGTCTGGTATCAGACATTTGGTTATACGTAGATATATAATGTGTTCTGTTATAATTTCTGAAAGTGTGATGGTTGTGAGTATATTACGTCAGTCTGAGCAATAATTTGAAGTTGGGGCGTTAGTTATGGGACACCATATAACCAGATTTTTATTTATTCAAATCTGTCGATAAATCTCATAATACGGCCCAGCCATCTTTGAACAACACAGTAAATTAATTGCTGGCTTTCCTAAAAATTTGGTTTCCACCCAGGCTAAATGAGTGATCCTCAGCTGAATTGGGGAACTGAAAAAATCGGAAATGCTATAGATAACTGAATCACTTTCTGTATACAAGCAATTATTGTATAGCGAAACCCTATCGACTGACTGCAATTTGAAATCACATTATTTGTTATATTTCGACAACCGGGGTAGATATGTGAGTCAAATTTCGATCACTTTGTAAAGCAAATAAGTCCCTATAAGAGTATGTAATCAATAACTTCTCTATTTAACTTAACTTTGGTCGAACGTGTCTGTCATCGCTATTTAGCCGATAACACACACTTCGCTCGAACGACTCCGGAGATATTGCAGTTTTCGTGTATTTTGGGCCACACTTTCCCACTATAAACCCATCTTCACCCACCCTTGCAACATAAATGACAATACCGGTACACCCATATGAACCTACATAGAGGGTGCATTGGTGTACAATCTTCACCGATATAACTTTGGTGGGGCTCAAATGCCCATTTAAAAACCATTTTGACCCTAATCATGCTTCCTTAATGAGCCATATAGCAAAACGTTATATGTAATTTTATATAGCCTTGTACACCCTACAAAATGAGCTTTATCTGCAAAATGATCAAGATATAATCCATAACATGTTCGGCCATGTCACATTTAGGTGTCGGACGTTATAACGTTAGAGAAAATAGCAGCAGAGCGGCTGTTCGGAGGGCGGCAGCCCCCGACTTAGGCTTACGCTTAGCATATGATCCACGTAGAGACTTAACTTAAGCATAGCATGTATTTCACTTCCGCCTCTAAAAGCTACACTGGCCGCATGTTTCATAGAGTGAATTTCCGGCATGACCTTCCCTTTTTCGGGGGGGGGGGGTCGGGGAGATGATGGAATAGGGATTTACATCTAACTTCAAGGTGCCAATAGAGATTTTAAGTTTTTCAATGAGTTACTTCACGAATGAGTCCTCTCAGTTAAATACGGAAACGTCGAAATTTACCGCTCGGGTCAGTGAGAATTCTTCACTACAACGCTCATTCCACACACCACTCAGAATTCATTGTGATAATTATTATGTATATATAGTTGTCTTGTGTAGTTGATTACGTTATATACGTTTGTGTTCCAGAAAGTTCAAGAGCTACAGAACCAGATTATGGGGCAACAGGTACGCGATAGCTTTATAGATGCACATACGGTATTCGGCTAGATTATTATTGATTAAAACTGGCGTTAAAGCAGTACTGAACGACTATTTTCATTGTTGTTCACGTTGTGTGTGAAATAGCTAGTTAGGTTTCGAAGATCCGACTGCTTAGGGGAGTTGAACGATTCGATGGAAAATTTTTGAAATTTTTAGGAACATAAAGTTCTTATTTTGCTAAAATATTTCCTAAATTTTTCTTAATTTTCCTAATTTCACCTTGCTAATATTCTAACCCAAATTCTTACCTACTCCGATGCCTAAGATTATTATAGATAATGATTTTTAATTGCATTGAGATTGAGCTTAGCTAGGTTGCTATTTGTAGATCTGCTGCATTGCGGTGTTGAGTGATTATCAAAATAAATGATTAGCAGACAGCGGCGGAAACGTTCATGTTTGTTTATTTAAACTGTACTACGCATTAGAAACCTGGAGATTTTTGGAGATATTTATTGATCGTAGTGCAATCCTAAGTCACTTGACCGGTCCTTAAAGATCACACAATCCGCGTCATTTTTCACTACGGATAAATGTTAGCAATTAAAAATGGGCTGGACAAAACAGCATAAGTCATTCAGATAGTAATTCAGGGCATGGTTACCATGCAGTCCAGATGGGCATAGATTGGCAAATCACCGGTAAGGTGTGGTTAAACTATAAATTTATAGGAAGTGTAGATCATTCCTCAAGCATATGCATTGAGTATAAAAACAAAGCCAAGAAGTTTTCGGAAAACCAGACTGGCTTTACAGAGATCTCTAGGCTCCTAGCCAGTCCATAGCTTTACTTTAGTAATGATAGTCAATATTTAAGAAATATTAACAAAACAGAAAACATAATAATTTTAATATCAATATTGCAGAATACAACTGATCTTTAAGATTACAGAACTTAGCTGAAGGGGGGGCAGTAAAGGAGGATTCGAATATTAGATTGGGCTCCCACGCCCACATACCCCTCCCCCAACTGTGGACATATCATTGTTATTATAAAAAAATTGCCAAATGCTAAATTAGGAATATTTAGTCGTAGTTTTGAGAATGGTTGCAGTACAAAATATTGTTCCTTCTTTTATTTATATATATTTTGTCTGTATTCACAAATCTACACATTCGTCTGCCGCAATTTGGGTTTTTTTACATGTTTTATCATATCTACGGCTAGAGTATAATTACCGGTGTGTGTTTTGTAATGCATAGTATACTGACACAGGCGTTTGTGTTGCTTTGTGCTTCAAAGCCTCGTTGATATGATCCTCTTATTAGGCAAATTGTCCGTTGATTTTGGTTTTACAGGACGACGATCATTTAGATTTGCCGATCACAGAGATGAAGAGTATATTATAAAACTTTGTAGAAGATTTTATGATACTCCATTGTAGAAGATTTTATGATACTCCATTGTAGAAGATTTTACGATTTTCGATAGTAAGTGAAAGCACACTTATGCAGTGATGACTGTGGTCTTTTGGTGTAATTCTCTTCTCCGCACGTTGTATGGGTTATTTCGTGACTGTCGAAGCTAGACCGGCTCAGGAAGGGGGACGGTGGTCTCTGGGGAGGATTCAAATTGTTCAGAAATTTTAGGAACTCAAAAGTTTTCTTTCGATTTTTCCCAATTCTCCATAAATTTTTAGAATCTTGCGTCATATGTGTTATTTTTATATACATGTCTACGTCAGTATTACTGTATTGTACAATTGAGATGGGCAAAAAAACCATAAATTTGCGGAAATAGCACCTTACGTTGGTTGTAGATTAAAATTTCTCGGTATCAAAATAAAAAATTTAAGGGACCAAACTTTCGGGAGGGGTAGGTGGCCAAGAGGGGTCAGCCCGCCTTTTCCCCAATAGCGCAACATTTGCTGTGCAATATCCATAGTACTTTAAGCTTTAATGGTAGAGTATCGTGAAAGATATGCCTTTGTGTGAACAGACCACGGTACCATTTCTTTATGAAATAATTATTAATTATGTCACCTCACACTTCATCGTGTAATTTATGCTTTAGATTTATACGAAAATGGTTTGCTATGAAAAAAATGTATAGCAAACATCTATTTCTAATGAAATCTCGTTTTTTCAATTTATAAATTTGTTTCATTTTTCGCCTCAGATGCAACAACAATCACAACAGATTATTCAACAACAGCAGCTAGACAGCGCCTTACCGCAAACCCCATCGTGCGCTACCCCAAGCAGTGGGGCTCCCCTTCAGTACCAACAACCGACGCAGACCGGTATTGCAGCTGATCCGACCAGTATGATTTTGCCGCGCAGTGATTCGCTTCCGTTGCCCCCTGGATGGAAAGCGGCAATCGATAAAGATGGCGATGTATACTATTTTCATATGGCGACGAGGTAAGAATTTTAATTTTATTTGTATAATTATAAGTTAAATAAGATTGCAAAATAGCATTTACAGTCATGCGCGCGTGATTTATTGTTATAAATGTCCCGTAACCAACGAGACCAACGCTGGTGCACCGGATCCTTGGCGTTCCCACACAACGTGATATATGTACATTTGGAGCATGATGGTACACTCACGGAGTGTTTATTCGGTTTTTCCTTTGTTGAACCGTACACCTCTTGAACTGAGAGCAATATCCAACATACACATATTACATAACACGCAAACAGTAGAAATGTTGGAGCATGATGGTGGTAGCTCAACTTCGCCAAATGTAGATCTCAACTGCAATACTCGGGTAGCCGATGTATTTGCAGCTATTATAACAGGCATAGCTGAAGGGAGTGATCGCTGGTTGTGTTAAGCTGGAAGCAAAACTATAGTCCAACTAATCTTTCCAGTCGCAGAAAAAATGCAGGAATGTCTATGGAGGCCTCATGTTCATTTTCGGTGGAAAACTCTCGAATTGAAGGGAGGGGTGAAATTTCAATTTTTGGGTTTTTTGAATATTTTTGAACTGTTTTGCTTGTATGGTCTTGTGCAGGCACTGATGATATTTGGAGTGGCAACTTCCTTGTTAAATTATCTATAATATGAGTAAAGGTTATTTTTTGGGAATCAGTATCAACAATAAAACGATTTTCTGGAGTATGGTGGAAGCGAATATGGAGGAATTTTGGCGAGTGGGGGAATCCCCAAGGTCTTCCCCCACAATTATTGAAAGCCAGTCCAGGGTTAATATTTCTACTTCCTAATTCTACACATCTGGTGGTGTGTTGGGCACTGAAAGTACACACCGACTCGTGACCTTCCGCTTTGAGTTAGCGAAGACCACATATTTGTGGTAACTAAACTCATGTGAAGCTTCGATAAGTGGTGGTCGTATTAGAAGCTAAAATCAGTATTTGCCAAACTCATTTTATTTTTCAAATGGTGTTGTACCCTTGCTTACTTGCGCCCGAGGTTGAGCTCCTAAGCTTTTTGGTTCCCTCGCGTGATATGCCTATGATGTGGGTGAGTTTCTCTCTTCAGCCTCACTTCCGGGTCGCATAGTAAAGTTTTCTTCTAGTTGAGAAAGTAGGTTGTCAACATAGCCATGACCGAAGCGCATTTTAGCGCGCGTGTTGATCTTGCGCTTCTTAGATTTGTTTCTTCGATACTTGGACGTTGTATAAATTCAGATAAGTGTGCATACAGTACCCGCCAGTATATGATAGCCTATGATCTATATGCTTTTTTGGAAAGGTACTGTATCTCCTGGGACTCTTCTCCCCTTGAGCCTTGCAAGATATCGTGCATTTCAAACTATAATCTGTGATTATGAAGATTTTCGAGGTTGCTAAAAACTGAGGTGATTTATTCAAACGCATCGGTGAATAATAGACTAGCGACAGTCTCTTGACATCGATACCGGTTGCCTGTCAACAAAACAGCTATTTTGGAAAACCGCTGCTAAAAATGACTAACATCGACATCGTTCACCTCGCGCGCCTCTGATATTGTTATACCGGATGGGGTCGATAGTGACACATTCAATTCGGCGGTTTGCTTTGTTGCGTACCGTTGCTTTCAATGTATAAATTGAATGTAGTAATAATCTCACTTTGAGGCAAACGCAATGGGAAGTACCGGAATGGACGGTCGAGAATCTTCAGAAATTCCAAGAACAAAATAAATATCATCAGCAACTGCGTGGAAATAAGCTACGTCATAAACCCGAAGTGAGTTTTTACTACTGGTAACTTTATTGATATTGCAGAGCGTAGTGAAGCATGCAAAAGTAACACCTGCAATAAGTTTCCCAAGCCCGAAATCCCCGAGTGAAACTTTTCAGTCGCCTAGGACGTCAGAACAGATTTTCGAATTTGGGGTCTAGGAACCACGAGGATGCCATACCTTAAACCCCGTAACTCCAGAACCGGAGCCTTAATCGAAAAACAAAAAAGTGGCATAGGTATTTAATCATTTTACTATAAAATAAAACCAACCAGAAATAAAAATTCGGGAATTAAGATAAAAATAACCTTGCTTCCGTGAAGGGAATTAGGTATTAAATTTTGACCTCTGACCCCGAACCATGAGGGCGCCATGCGCCATCACCCATGGAAGCATGTGTCGCAGAGCAAAACCAACACCACCAATGAACTTCTCATGCCCGCAAACCCCTAAAGTGAAACTTTTCAGCCGCCCAGGAAGTCGGAACAAATTTTCGAGTTTTGGGTCGGAGAACCATCAAGAGAAAACGGAATGGAAACAAATTTTTCAATCTTATTATTTTGAAAGATAGTGATTAATTCGTCAATTTTTTATTCGTTTGGATATTTCTTATAAGAACTTTAATAAATCGACAGTTCGTTAATGGCCTAAGTGCCCAGAATCATTGTTGTTACTATATTAAAGCTAAAATCTTATGTTTACGTCTGAATTCACAGAGAACTAGATGCTTCGCTTTGACCGTTGGGTTTTCTCAATTTTTGAACCATTTTGCTAACTTGTACGACACCACGTTCAGAGCATGGCAGAATGTGGGCTATGAGTTACACATTAAATAATGGTTTGTTTACGCATTAGACGAAGCATGAATGTTGTCAGCGTGCTAATTGCGCAATATAATTGGTACGATGTGTTTTACGTTCAGCAAGTCAAAAATAACATAGAATATTTCATAAAACACATAAAAGTCGCAGTCTATATCGTGATTTATTAACCATTCTAGGTTTTGCAATGAATAAATCAGACGTTAAGGCAATTTTTAATCTATACTCCAAGCGGGAACCAGACAGTGTTTTTTGCCAACCAGTCGAAATTGAGAGATCCTTATTTCAACTATGGGACCCTTGATTTACTTTTCCAGAAAACATCGATTAATCGAGAAGATCACCACTAAGAGTGAATCCCCAGCTAATATTTTCTCCTTCCATCACTGACAGCTGTTGAGAAAAATGAAGCAGAACAGGTTTGTCTGAAATAAAAGAATAGGCCACACAATGCTCAAAACTGTGTTAAATAGTTGTTGTTAACGCAAATAGCAGGTTATAAGATGTTTGTTTAGGGTATCAGGGGCAAAGCAACGAAAATTCACAAAAAGGCTACAGAAACTTTGGAAGGTAATTCTTACAGCACTGTATATAATATGTCGGGAAATTACGGACGTAAACTAAACTTATTTACATGGGTTCCTCGGGCCCATTGATGCTAAAATTATGCTATTTCTAATATTCAGATCCAAATGTGATCCATGCGCGCACATCTTCAGGCTTGGGGCTTGGTTGTCAGTTTTATACTTCCGTCCCAATGTGGCGTTTAGCTAACCTAGGTTCGCGGGTAAAGCCCGCGGAGTCACGAGTCGGACTCCGCCAGATTGTTAAATGACTATTATGCGCCTGTATTTATTGAGGAGGACGTCTCAAATTTACCAGCGGTTACCTGTATCTCGACTAATAAACTTGGTAATATCGTATTTTCTGTGGAGGCGGTTGAGAACAAACTTTATGTCATAAAAAAATTTGCCTCTCCTGGAATAAATACTATTCACAACTATTTACTTTATGAATGTCGAAATGAGATTGCTGTCCATTTTACAAATCTTTTCAACCACAGTATGTAATCTGGAACTGTCCCATCAGAATGGAAATCTGCATTAGTACCACCAATATTCAAGTCGGGTTGTCAATTTTCAGTAAACAATTACCGGCCAGTTAGGTTCACGGCAGGCACCTCAAAAATAAAGGAGTCAATCGTTGCTGACAATATTGTCAACCACATTGTTACCAACAATTTACTAAATAAATCACAGTTCGCAAGCGCTCCACTGTCACGCAGTTGATTGATTATATACAATGGATTATCCAGGTTGTAGATAGTGGTGATTATGTAGACGTTATTTATCTCGATATAATGAAAGCTTTCGACCGAGTTCCCACTGTCGGCTACTACTCAAGCTCGAAGCTCTTGATATCAGTGGCAATGTCATACACTGGGTATCCTGTTTTATTTCTGGACGTAAACAAGCAGTCGTTATCAATGGCTATCACTCCAGTTGGGTAGAGGTTAAAAGCGGCGTCCCACAAGGCACGGTTTCAGGGCCTGTGTTATTCCTGATTTATTTCAACGATGTAGATGATTGGGTATCAGGAGCTATTCGTAAATTCGTTGATGACTCAAAACTGTTTCGGCGACTCCATGCTCACAATTCGTTAACCAACTTCGATATTACTGATCTGCAACGCGATATTGATGGCTTTTCGGCCTGGGCAAAGATGTGGTGTATGTCATTTAGTGTGCATAAATAGGCATGTTTACATTTTGGACGTAATAACCCGTGTCATGATTACGTACTTGATGGTGACAGTATCCCCAGTAAATCTTCCGAAAAAGACCTGGGTATAATCGTATCGTCGGATCTTAAATCGTCAGAGCATTGCTCTGATATTGTGCGACGAGCTGAATTTGTTATGTGGTGCATACGACGATCGTTCAGAACATTAAACAAAAACATTTTCTTGTTGCTGTATCGCTCTCTAGTACGATCTCGCCTCGAATATGCCTCGAGTGCATGGTGCCCCCATTATAAGAAAGACATAACATTAATTGAGCGGGTTCAGCGACGCGCTACTAAGTTTGTTCCTGGTCTCTCCGAGCTTTCGTACGAAGATCGCTTGCGGGTGCTTGGTTTACAAACCTTAGAGACTCGTCGATACAGGTCTGACTTGATTCTGGTCGCAAAGGAGCTCGAAAAGTCACATTATTCATAGTATGTTACAAACGGCGTAGATATCTGATTCAGGTCGGGATCACGTTATAGCGCAAATTAACATTTATAAAACTATGTAATGTTTTGCTACGCGGCTCTTTCAACATGTAGGATATGAGTCAAAGGGATTTATAAATTGGTCCCAAAAGCGTAATATATGTGCATCTGCTCCAGCTATATGGGTGTTGGCCACATTTCATACAATTTCATTATTTTGGTCAACTGTAATTCACAGATTGGCCATTTCATCTTCGATGTTGCCAACTGTGACGCGACCTATTTTTATTATTTCAGGCTCCTGTTGGAGATATCTCGTGCTCTAGTAGTAGTCGCAGTGGCGGCGGCAAAGGCGTCGCTGTTGTTCATACGACAACCGCAGCTGCCGATACGTCAAGTGAAATTGCTCGTCGTATCAAGGAAAAATTCAAAGCCGAAATCTCGAGCAGTATTGTCAAATATCTAAGCGTTTATCGGAAGCCGACATGCAAGAAGGGCCGTATTGAGACGAGTGAAGATTTTAAGCATCTCGCGCGGAAGGTATTATATACTACATACCAGGGAGTAACCGGAATTCCGGTTCCGGCGAAAATCGTGTTCCGGTTGCGGTTCCGGCAAAGGGCAAAAACCATACCGGAACCGGAATTCGGGTTTAAAAATTTTGTTTGAAATTTTTCACATTTTTGCTTCATCTGTGATCCAAACATATGTAATATATATTATACAATGATCAAACTCCAATATAACCGAGCCAAAGAAAAGATTAACTAACCAATTTGCCGTGTGAAACGTAAGTAGGGCACATAATTTTAGCAGGAATTTTTCATAATTACCTGCAGGAGTTTGTTAAATCAAAGCCAGGTCGATGCTTGTAGCAGCTATTTTACACATCCAGAAGTCTGTGGGATACATTTGAATTAAACCGGTCCAACACGGTAACAGAGTGTGGCTTACGCAGAAGTACTTAGCCTATGCTTGGCTAACATAAATTGCGTCAAGCACCAGCCGGTGCGCTTTAAACTTTGTAAATCAGGTGAAACTGAAGTAACGTTATCTGCAACGCAAGCAGAAACTGCTTCCTTGGCAATGAACTGTATTTATTGAAACTGTGCGAGCAGCATCGCCTGTGTGTCTCATCTATAATAGCATTTTGATTAGAAAGTTATCATCATTATCATCTAACTGACGGGCACTGTTTGTCCAACGCTAGCCTAAACAGTGTCTCTGAACACTGATCAGAAAATTACCTTCTATCTATTATTTTATCTTAGAATCATATAAACCAATAATTTTAAGTTTGCTACAGAAGAACATGCAACAAACGTATGTGTAGAAGGGAGGCGACTGGAGACAGATGGAAGTGTCTATTCTACGCTCCAAGCTTTGTAAGCACATTCGATTTGACGCAGTATACGCAGTGGTGTATAGTGGAAGGCATTTTTTTGCTCTGGATGTCCAAACCGACATATTTGATCGATAAATAAACATTATTAGCTTCCTCAGTCTCTTTAAACAGAAAAGCAATAATACCATCGCAATACATTAAGGTTAATGTAAAAGTTATTTTAATGAATTTTAAATCCATTATACTTTCATTTCTTCCATCATCTGTTTTACTATATATAAATTTCGAAGACCAGGTTCCGCTTCCGGATCCGGTTTAAATGGACGGTTCCGGTTGCTGGTTTCGGTTCCGGTAGATTTCGGTTCCGGTTATTCCTGCTACATACATCATTGCTGCACGACAGTTTTAGTGATACATTTTCCTGTTTACTTTTTGAAATGATTTCCCTTACGAGTGGTCATACTTACCTGGAATAAGAGAAACGCTCTTATTCTATTTGAGTATAACAAATGATAATAATTATTTAGTTATTGCCTAGTCGGTAGTGGAACTACATTTGTGAGTGGAGCTCAGGCTGCGGCATTACGAATGTAACTCGGAATTTTATGTATTTGTAACTACATTTGCATAGGGCTTTATCGTTGGTAAAAATATTATATTGGAATTCTTCGACCCAAAAACCCTATTATGGTTTGATCGAAACGATTCTATTTGAATAAATAACACAAATATTGCAAAATTCTCTATTTTAGCTGCACAAAATTTAACTAATTAGCTAATTACTAATTAACCACTCAAAATTTTTTAATCCCGATTCGGTGCACACTCTGACATAATTGGGGGGATCAGAAATTGGTCGCACGCCGCTGAAATTGTACCAATCGATTCAGCTAGACGAGTTGAGTTCAAAAATACCGCATACGACCATTTTCCGCAAAAAATTTTTTTCATTTCTTT
>JASANE010000391.1:0-65563 GCA_030248225.1 Trileptium ribeirensis | reverse complement strand
TATTGCTCTAAATCACCGCTCTATATAGATTGCCCCGATCCGAATGAGCTTGCTAAATATGGATTAAATCTATTTTTTGCGACATATGATAGGATCAGCGGAGTCGTTACTCGGAAACTGCGTTGCATATGCTACCCTTCCCATCCAGCCTATTTGTAAATCAGCGCTCTATATAGATTGCCCCGATCCGAACGAGCTTGCTATATATAGATTAAATCTATTTATTGCGACATATGATATGATCAGCAAAAGTCGTTACTCGGAAACCGCGTTGTATATGCTACCCTTCTCATCCACCCTATTTGTAAATCACTGCTCTATATAGATTGCCCCGATCCGAACGAGCTTGCTATATATAGATTAAATCTATTTATTGCGACATATGATATGATCAGCAAAAGTCGTTACTCAGAAACCGCGTTGTATATGCTACCCTTCTAATCCACCCTATTTGTAAATCACCGCTCTATATAGATTGCCCCGATCCGAACGAGCTTGCTATATATAGATTAAATCTATTTATTGCGACATATGATACGATCAGCAAAAGTCGTTACTCGGAAATCGCATTGTATATGCTACCCTTCTCATCCACACTATTTGTAAATCACCGCTCTATATAGATTGCCCCGATCCGAACGAGCTTGCTATATATAATATTGCAATTATTTATTGCGACATATGATACGATCAGCAAAAGTCGTTACTCGGAAATCGCATTGTATATGCTACCCTTCTAATCCACCCTATTTGTAAATCACCGCTCTATATAGATTGCCCCGATGCGAACGAGCTTGCTATATATGGATTAAATCTATTTATTGCGACATATGATATGATCAGCAAAAGTCGTTAGTTGCAAACTGCGTTGCATATGCTACCCTTCTCATCCAGCATATTTGTAAATCACCGGTCTATATAGATTGCTCCGACCAGACTGAACGGGCTATATATGGATTGAATCCATTAATGTCTCTTAAAATAGTTAAGCTCTCACTAGCAACAGATCAACCGACAGCCGACGATCATAAATCATGTCAGAAGTTTCAAACATGCTAAATCTGATGGAACTCTTTTAAAAGTTGCGTCGGGCGTGTAGAGGATTTTTGTTTGTCCTTTTAACGACTAAAAATCTTAGACACATATCACCATTTATATATGACGTTTCACACTATGGGTTTTTGGGCTTTGATATATGGCTTCCTAAGATATATTACCGAAACCAAATGTAAAGTTAAAAACAAAACGCTATTATGACGTTGTTTCCTCACTTTAATATATATAATAAACTGCGTTGGCTTTTTAATGCCACGATTAGCACGGTGTTAATTATAAATGCACGATGACGGTAATAAATGTTTATATTGCGACGTGTATTTATTGAGCAGTTTCATTATTTAAAATTCAATATGCTGCCGCGATCTAGAGGAATAAACTGTTTCCAGCTGATTCCGGATTACATTTATGACAGCGTCAAAAAATTATTCATTACCTTGGCCCAATTGGGCGGAGGGTTATCTGGATGGCCGAATTAGCTGCAAAAACGTAAATTTGAAAAAAGTACGCTAGTTTAAACTCTTTCGTGCCCGAATTAATTTGTGTATCGTGTAATGTTTGATAAGCTCCAACGCGCGCAAGGGATAGGCCCCCGGTTATATGCATGAAATCCGCCTAAGCCAACCACTGAGCTATTTATGATCTGTTGCTCGGTTCTTTAAAGAACATTCCAAGCGAGTGAATAACAATGCAAGCGTGAATAAACACCACACGACAAACTCAGGGTATATAGCGTTTTGCGTTGTCATTCAAATAGCTTGCAATGTTCTTTAAAGAACCGAGCAACAGATCATAGATAGCTCGGTGGTTTAAAGAACATTGCAAGCAAGTAAATAACAACGCAAGCGCGAATAAACGCCACACGACAAACTCAGGGTTTATAGCGTTTTACGTTAATACACGCTGCTACAAACGCCTTTATTTGTTGTTACTATTAAATGTAGAGACAAATCTAGGGAATATTTTGTAAATCAACTTGAAGATACCTCTAATTAAGCACAATGTACCTCTGATTAAGCACACAAACGCATTCGTTAAAGTAAAACTATTTAGAAAAGGGTGAAATGGAAATGCTTGCGGCTGAAATAATTCTGCTGCTGCTCTATGGCTTTGGACAAAGCACATAAAGTCGAATAGAACACGAATAATCTTTCCGTCGCTTCCGTTACTTTTTCAAGTATCGAATTTTAATAGCGTATTAGCTGTCTGAAATATTTCTCTTTAAGTTTCCGGATTGTAGTAGTTTCCTTATTTTGTTTTAAAATAACTGATGGAGCCTAGTGCGAGAGATATAAATTGCTTCGTTCATTATTTTGTTTATTGTTTTATAGTTGAACTCATAAAGACCCTACTGTGTGTTCTGTGATTTCTACAATCCATCTTTTTATGTGAATGTTCGTACATAGTAAATATGCTTCTGCAGTTTTTGTCACAGCCGTCAGGCTGTGACATTGATTT
This sequence comes from Trileptium ribeirensis, assembly GCA_030248225.1. Classification (NCBI taxonomy): domain Eukaryota; kingdom Metazoa; phylum Nematoda; class Enoplea; order Enoplida; family Thoracostomopsidae; genus Trileptium; species Trileptium ribeirensis. The sequence continues at coordinate 63,049 of JASANE010000391.1, read as the reverse complement.
CACCTTCTGTCAGAGTGTGCATTAAAGCTGTAATTGCACTGCACTGCACGTATCTGTTATAGTCATAAAAGCCTTTTCAGATCCGACCGCTGGAGTCTGCATGCCAGGCAAAAATGGCATGCAGCAAACGTCTCGGGTTTGTTGACTACAATTGAGATGAAAACATTTAGGAATTCCGAGAATTGATGACATCGAAAATTATATTATCAACTTTACCAGGTCTGTATTCATTCTTGCTATTTCATAGACAGCATATTCGCAAACGCTGAAGTCAAATAATTTGACATGTTTCAAAAACCATATATTATGCTGAACCGTCGTAAAGTTTATATTTAAATAATTATATGTAGTCCAGGCGCATAAATTCTATTGTTAATAGCAATATGACTGCTGTGACATTCTTCTTTTAAGAAGAAAACTTTTTCGTTTTCAAACGAAAGTTCTTGACACATAGTATGTGTTTCCGACAGGGTAGCTTGTTTTGTATGTTATCGTATCAATACAGGTATCAAATATATATGCGCTCACTTTATTGTTTGCATTGTATGATTTATCATTATTTAATTTTAATATTCCCAGTTTGTCACTGCTTTTGTTCAAATACCTGTTGCCAATGCTCATTTCTTGATTGTTCGGCATCCTGTTTTAAGCTTTCATTGTATTATGTTTCGGCTTTGATAAAAGAGGAATAGATTCAATATATAGTGTCATTATGGTCGGGTCATTATGTCGACTGACCTTATTTGTAGTGTTATTGTCAAACGATAAACGATGCTTGAAATATCTCGTTGAGCCGTAAAAACAAGCGTTATTGGTCAGAATATATAACAGGATTTAGAGAAATTTAAAATTCATCAATTTAACATGTTGCACATAAATATAGGATATATATGTATGTATATTTATACATATATGTGTAACCTACATGGTTCTAGGGGTGTTAAGTACATTACACACGAAGTGACAGCAGGTTACTACAAAATACACCAAAGCGAGCAAGAAGGGTTATTGTATTTAATGAGCTTATTCCTAAGGCTTTAATGGGTGACACTTAAAATGCGGATAGTTTAGTTCACACACACCAAATTATAGCCTCTACACACATGAAATACATAAACGGCTGAACTGTACTCTCCTTGGTTGCGCAGCTTCTGAGTCCGACTGAGGCCTGATGTAAATTGCGTATCCGCTTAAGTACCAGATCGAGGTCTTACTCCTATCCATCACCTAGTTGATTTATCTAAACGTTCCAAAAATTGGTTACTTTTGGGAAACGCCCTTAAATCTAGTAAGCTTAAAAATGCTTTTGTTGACTGCACATTAAGGTCCAACATACAAAGACACATCACATAAGCGCGTATCGCACGTGCAAATACATACAAATACCTACACGTTAATAATCCACATGTTTAGTACTACTATAAATAACAACACATGCACACAAATAAACAACAATGAATATATGTTGCCAATATAAATAAAATAATCCTGATATACAAACGCATGATGTAAAAAATCTGACAACCCATTCATACAAAATAACTGAGCACAGGAAGACACAGGCCAAATACTGACAGGCTTATGTACAGACCTTCTGGGTTGAAATTACGACTTAGGGATTATGTTCTTTCAGGCTACAAAGGCCTTAGGCATATACAGCGTTACATAACCCCCCACCCCCCGCAGACACAAAAATTTACAAAATATCCATCTTGTACCACATTAATATCGCAATCAGTCAATCAATCTATCAATAAACCAATCACTCAATTGCAGCTAGTCACTCATGATTTAATCAACGGATCAGACAGTTATTTGCTTATTTTTAATGTTTAATGTTTCTGTTGGAGAATTATATTGAGTGATTATACATTAAATCCCACTGTTCCAAAAGTTGTCCAGAAGTATAATACAGTATCATTTTACCATTCGCACACTGGTCGCTGAGAACCTCAGCCATACTGACCAAAATGTACCACCATTCAATCCTCCATCACCATTAAGTTACCACCCACAAATCCACCATTTGTTGAGTTAAAGTCTGACACATGGTATATAACCCATGAGGCCCATGTCAACTTTAGGAGCAAAACGCATGCCATGCCGTTCTCGATATACTAAGCCTTAGTCTTAGCCTAAGCTAAGGTCCCTATATGAGCCATTTACTAAACCTAAGTCGATGGGCTGCCGCCGCCCGAACCCCCGCTCTTAGCTGATCTTTTTATAGCGCTATAAAGTCCAGCCCCTAAAGTTGACATGGGCCACCCGCGACATGTATACTTTTCGTTCAACACCACAGTCACCGTGCAGTTATATGGCATTGCCTACAAGGAATTTTGAAGCTTGTAATCAACATAACTTCATGAAATGACAACAGCAACAGGTTCAGTTTGAAGTTGTACGATTGAGATATTAATTCCAAACTGTAATATGTTCAAAAGCTAAAGAAGTTACATCTTTTTATATAAAAATTCGCATTTCTTCTTATGGTGCAAAGTTGTCACACTAAAACATAACTGACACTTAAATACAGACATATACTTGCCACACGAAATAAATGTATCCATTCAGTACATATTATGACGATGTTGAAATATAATTGACACAAAAAATGGGCAAATGCTATGTGTAGAATATTTTGCTTAAAAACTTGTTTGGAAGCTGTAAGTATGCTGTCAAAATTATTATCATTATTTTTGATTTTTTTACTTATCTTAGCCATTGTTTTCCTGATATATGTCATAGATTAGTTCTATAAATTACACGAATCACATGTGAATTTTATATGCATGAAGATGCACTTATATTTTTTAGATGCAGAACATTAAGGCGAGATTTATTTCTGAGTAAGTGGTCCAACACGAACACAAAACAATTTAAAAATGTCCACCCGATCCCGTTGCTCATACCCCCACTTGGCTGACACTGCCTACCAGGGATGATGTCTACAGTTCATCCTCACTGTTGTGTAACCTCAAGTACATTGTTGATTTTCAAGACCTGGCCAGTGCTAGTGCAGTTTTTCTAACTTGTACTCGTTAGTTTTTTGGTTTAATGCTATTCCATAGGTAAAATATATATTCTTTAGGTTGACCTTTTCGCCTCAACCTGTGAACATATGACTAAATGAGCTTTCGATAGTCTTATTTTATTTGTACACGATGATTATACGCTGCAGCTTACGCTTATTTCGAATAACGAAAATTTTTATTCTGCCAATACTTTAAATCTATGTTTTAAATTTTCAAAAGTCTAAACCATTTTTCCATAACTAGTAATATCAAAATCCGTTTTTGAGTAGGTAGGACTTAACCTATATAGCAACTCCACACACCTGGCTTTATAACTTTTATTACATGTTTACAAAATCTGAATTAAGAATACAGGATTCCCTGGGTAAGTCCGATATTTTCACTGAACCATTCCTTTCAATTTTATGCTGAGACCCAATATTTTTGTTTAACCATCGATAAATTTAAAATCCAATAACAGCTATGATTTTTAATTGTAAATTTTATTCAAGCTGCTCTATTTAACACAGTGAACCGATTCCCGATGTTTAAATTTAGTGTAGCTATCTAACCCGAAAATTGTAAAAAAATTGACAAAAAATATTCTTTATTTTCCACCTCAATGTAGTCCCAAACTATGAATTCTATACATACCCAACAATGAAACGTGAACTTTCGCAAATGTTTATTCTAGAACACATCAAATATTGTAACTTAGCGCTCACCTTAGTTAAGCTTACCCCTATTCTTTTTTGTTCCAACTCAAAGCTGTCTTTGATCAGTGCCACATGTAATGCGCCAGCGGAATAATTTTGCACTATGGACTGGAGACCATAACCATAACTTTTATTGACCGGAAAAAACCGGAAAACTTCAAACTGAGAAGCATCGCTTCCCCATGAACAATAATGTGTATCCAATTTTTTCTCTCATGAACATTGCCTATTGGTGAATTTTCGCTGCAATAATTTGAATCTATTAGGACTTTCGGTACAATTATTTTCAAATAGGGGCTGTGACCTGTAAAGACTCCACGTTAGTCCCTAGAATTTTTAAAATCTATTAATAACCCGCCTTATATAAAATTCGACGAAATCTATGCGTACAAATGTGTTACAGTGACCAGTTAAATCAAAGCATAGTTTCTAATGTTCTAGTAAAAGCAAGTACAGCCCATGACATAAACTGTATTGCAAAAATATTTTAATATCAATCCGAAAATTTGAAAGAAAAGTTGAACATTATTTTTTCAAGACGTTCATTAGATTTTCCCACTGTGAGCTTCCCGTGTTCACCGTTTTGATGACCACGGCTAACGATAAGTCACTAACAACTGGCTCATGCTAGTTAACACGAGTATCTCAAATAGCACGAAAAATTGCTTCGAAACTTTTTAATTGTATTTTATTGTATTTATTGTATTTTACAGAGGAAAAAATTACCCTTTTAAGCTTGGAAAATAATAATAATATTGCTGTAGCAAAATAGAAATTGTAGGAAAAGTGAATATCACTGAATCAATCAATTTTTAATTCTATCGTGAAACTTGTAGTCACTGCATGTCACAGTTTATTTAGGTAAGAGTACCTAAGTAATATCTCCAAGAAAACTGAACAAGCCTGCCTCAATTTTTCTCTTGAAATTTAATAATTGCACTTCAGATTTTTTCAAAAACAGAAAATGTTAAAACGAGTATATATCACCTAGATTTTAAAATTTTTTATCCTATCAATTTTACAAATTTGATTGCGTAATTGTCGGGGCCCTTCCTGTGAGCTTAAATATCTTGTATGATCGCTTTGAAAATGTGAGTCTTAATGGTATAGTACATCTCAGCTTGCATGAATCTCGAATGCGTTGCGTATTCCATATTTATCCGTGAATTTCTTTTCGACGAATAAGTAAAATATGTCCAACTCCATACTTCGTGCATGTGGGTTCGTGAATTGCGGGTTGCTGTACTTGAAACTTGAAGTGACATTGAGAAAACTAAGAATTGGACTGTCCTGGATACTAGTTAAACATCTGTTGAACAAACATACACACATAAAATCATCGCATGGCAACATCCTCATGCTAGTTAGCACATATACATAAATTGTTGTAGACATAAAGACAGTGGTACTGCATTTCTTTAGTCTCACGAGTACACATACAGATTTTACACAATTCCCAAATAATTTCAGTTCTGGCAAACTTGAAGTCAATTTTTATTCTCGGTAATCCCAGAGATGCTGTTATACCCACTTTCGCATACAAGCTTAAGGCTCCTTGCTGCAACTAGAGTAATGTCCGTATTTGCATCATTTTGGCTATAAGTATCCACTAACTTCTTGTTGGGCTAACTGCAGTTTACCACACGTGCTGTCGTGCTATTGGACCGTCTGCGACTATGAATCACGAGTTCTGCCGAATTTAGTGTGCGGCCACACGAATATAAATTATTATTAGAGGACACTACTGATCGAAGCAAATCCTTCTGTGTTTCGGTATCATATCGGTAGTTCACCAACCGTTTACTTTCGGTGTCATGATAGTTACTCCTAAAAGCTACCTCAAAACCCTTGAGTTAAAAATTACGATTACTAATTATACAACATAGCATAGGCTTTCCTTACATAACGTTCAATATCCGTTGTGTCGATGTCAACTGGCTCAGTAACGCCTTGTGACCTGTTCCTCAATTGATCATCATAATTGTATGATGCAAGCAAATTATTTTTGAAAATGTCATAAACTTTCCTTTTTTCCCAATGCAAATGTTCCCATTTTCGAGCAGCTTTGTTACCCAAAAGATCTGGTAATATGCGTGTCATCTCATGTTTAGACCACTCATTTGCAAAACATGAACCAGTGTTACTTCCTATAGCATGGCTGAAGACATTTAAAAAGCCAGTAAATTTGAATAACGTGGACGGAGAACAACTTATCAACACAATTTTAAGAAAAGAGTAGCACGAAAAATTTATGTTTGAAATTAAACATTTTAAATGAAAGACCCATCTGGAGCTGCAAAAACTGAATTGAATAAAGCTCGTTTCCAAACTGCGGCGTACTGTAAAATTTGTAGAATTTGATTTCAAAATAAGGTTCAAGGTTCTCAGATAACTATGCCAATTGAGCGCGGCTAGTATCACATTTTTAGCTAAAATTGGGTTTTATGGGTTCCACCAAATTTGTAGCTATGCCTCATGCACCCAAAATAATTAAACTTACGATTTACAGCTTTTTCACTAAGAAACATTAGCTTCCTAAAAACGATTATTTTCAACTGTTTGTAATTTTTTCGTCCTACACTGGAATATAATTCGAAAGTATGAAATGCTTTTTCCTCTCAAACATTATGCTTATGGGAAGGTTCAACATATTTACTTCTTCCGTGGTTACCTCATTTTTGTAATCTGACTTATGACACACAAGTAACATATCTTTGGACCAAGGGTGTGGAAGGTCCGTCGGCTTGGGGGCTTGGAGTAGATCGTTTCGGGAAGTGATTTCGTGGGAGGCCGTCAAAGGGTGGAGTAAATTTCTGACATTATCAGGAACCGAAAATTTTTAGCGCTAATTTTTGACAAATTGTTTTTAAATTCCCCTATTTTAACCAATTTTACCTCAATATTTGCCACTTATGATCTGTTTTAGCCATTTTTTGCTAAAATTTTCTGTACCGCCGAAGCCAAAGTTAATTTGGTTTGAACGGTACTGCCCGTAGGGAGTTTCGGAGCCTTCAGGGGTGGTTAATTTGGCTTCGGGGTGATGCGGAACCTTCAGAGATGAATTTGGCTTGGGGGATCGACCTTTATGGGGTAACCCACGATGCCTCAACTACACCTATGTTTTATACATGAGTAAACTTAAACTGAGCTCCTACCATCCTCTTTTGACACTATGTACAAAGTGCTGTTAGCTAACAAAACATTAATTGTAATAGCCAATTCCAAATTCAAAAATTTCCGTTCGCGAACCCGGAGTAACTGATTGCAAAATGGTGTAATTTCTGTTCGTTAACACAATGCACTTATTATCTGACTGGCCACAGGTTCGTTTCACAACACAAAACTTGGTAACTAGCATTCCACAGTTTTTGGTTACCCGAACACATTTCGTTTTATTATTGATAATATATGACATGCGATGTGCAGGTTTTAAAACATTAAAATTCGAACTTTCGTTCAATAATACATTAGAAATTTTCCAGCTCGAATGTCAAACGGTCACAAATTGGTTACGTAATTTTTTAAAGCAAGTGTTAATAGGACAATTTTTTGTTAGTTAACGTTTTGGATGCGTTGCCCAAAACAGCAATTTTATGTTCTCTTATATGTTGACGAATGGCTGAGATGCGGAACAAGCGATCGCCAATCGCTAATGATAGACGAGGATGGTAGGAGGCGCAAGTTTAATCATGCATTAGGCAAATTTGGCAAATCAACCATGTTTTTGTTATTATTTATTCGTATAAAATTCGCTGATTATTAGGTTTAATGTTTTCCTCAAAAAACTAGAGGGGTAACTTGAAATATATACAGATTCGGTTCATTTCAAGTTGAAAATTTTGTAGAAAAACGAATTTTTATGAGAAACAAATTTTTTGCTATCTATGTTCTAAGATATTATATTGATAATGTCTTTGTCATGGTTTTTCGCATATTGCGCCGATTATTGATTTTAATGGTCTCGTTCATTGGTTACGTTTAAAAAAATGCGGATATTTCACGATTTCATGATTTGGTAGAAGCAAACTTGACATACGGATTAAGTAAGTATTTTTTGCTATCCAAGTTGTGAGAGACACTAACGATCGATCTATGAAGGTTTTTTAAGTATACCTCGGTTTAGTGGCTTTAAAAACGGGTAATACATTTGTTCTGATTTTGATAGATTAGGCAGCTAAAGCCGGATAACCAGCCCGCTCAGTCAAATCTCTGCTTTCTTATGGGTCTATATTTGTGTTTTATAAAACATATATTATTTCTATATTTTTATATTTATCGTTCTACAATTTATTGGTTTTCTAAGAACCAGAAAAATTTTATAAACAGCACAGTCCCAAGAAAATTTTTCGACTCAAGTTGATACTAAATTATTAATTGTAGTGAAATGTTGTCATTGTATCAATGTAAATTTCTAAAATTTGTGCAACTATTGTTGGTTAAATTTTTGCTATACCGATATTTAATGCGGCGTTCACGTTATAATGTCCCCAACGTTTGGAACCTAGGTACACCACACAGCGTCAGGCACACTGTTGACAACAGGGTGTCGTAGACACCCCATTGTTTTTAATAAATTTTTTCAAAGGTAGCTAGTTACACGTATTAGCACTTCTCGACAGTGTCAGGCACACCGTGTCTTCTGGCAATTTTATTGAGGGTGTTCGGAATTTTATTTGAGCAATGTTCATATGAGCTAGATACAAATATCGAGAATTTAGAAAAAACTACACAAGACAGTTGACTAATAAACCGCATTAGCTACAGAATGTGTCCGTTATAGTTAATTCGCGCCAAATTGGTAGCTAAGGGTATGTACGATACTGTCAAGAAAAATATGTAGTAGCAAGGGGTGTGTCGTACACCCTCGCCAATTGATTTACAGTATGGGTGTTACCCTAACTGTCAATACGGTGAGGTGGAGACTACAGGGTGGCAAAAGTACCAAACAGCGGGGAAATGCCGCATAATTCGAACCATAGTAATCCGAAGACTGACGGGGGGTGTATTTTTGCTAATGTCGAATTGTTCGTAATTTCCATAATTTTCTAATTGCTAAAATTTTCTGTGCGGGGGTGGGGAAGCTGTGTGTTGTGCCTCAGCGGGAGGTAAGACATGGCTTAGGTGATGTGTCCGACCCTTAGATGGGGCCCCATTTCTGTGGTCAACTATTATCTTTTTCAAAACCTATTATGGGAAGGACAGTTAATGTAAAATGATTAAATAACACCACGTGTACAACTTCAATGGTTATAATCATATTTAAATTCAATTTTATACCTTAAGGTAAAACTTCCAATGAATTGAAGCCGAAAGCTTAGCAATCGCTCTATTTTTTGATGTTGGCTTTGGACAGATAGAGCAGACACCACCGGACCACTAATTCTGAATGGTTTTGGTGAATTTGCGATTACTTTCACACATTGCGCTATTAACCTCCCAACGCAAAAAGGTTCCTCGAATAAGGTGTTATAAAATCAGCTGCAGAGAGAAGAATACGATGAAAAATACGATATAAAAATTTTCGTGGCATACATGAACAGAGAAAAGGCTTGATGCCTATAACGTTAAGAATGACGCGTCATATTATATAATTTTTATGTATAAAATGTCAAGATTTCGTTTGCTTGGTAATTAAATAAAAATAAAAATCCTACTGTTTTGGTATATGTTGAAAATAACTAACACATAGTAATTAATGTATAATTGCCTTTTAAAACATAGTGAAACATAATGAAGATTGTGTGTTGCAGCGATGAAAAATCTTTAAATTTCGTCTGTGTGTGTGATTGATCATAACTCTGGATATTCGTTCATTCGTTTTCATGATCTTGGGCTAATTCGACCGGGCATAACCGATTTACCGTGCAGATTCAGACAGCTTTTGATTTGGGACTGGTTTTGGGGTGGGGGTAGAGAAAACCCAAGGTTTTTATCCCATTTAGTTACCTTCACGGAAGCAAGGTTATTTATATCTTAGTTTTCCTGTTTTCTATGATTGGTTTTATTTAATAATAAAATGGTAAATGCGGATGCCTCTTTTTGTGTTCGATTTGGAACTCACCACCTTTTCGTTGTATATCTCAAATAAATAGCATGATACAGGGCATTAACCATAATGACAACCATCTCATTTCAACCTCTCCAGCTTGATACCAGTAATTATTTCGGGACTTTGAAAGGAATTTAGGAAACTCAAAAAGTACCCTTACCGCGGCGGCTTTGCACTGTAGCCCCCACTGGTTTGTTTTTTGTCGCTCGACGAGTTTCTTTTTGGGCCTTGTTTGAAATTATAGTGGAATAGGCATGAGTGTGAATTTGCATGTACATACATCTGTATGTTTAGCTTGGTTAGAATGGTTTAGCTTTGTATAGTGCGAAATATCCAATTTTGATGCTGCAGTTGATAAAGATATAAAGGACAGATTGATGGTCCTTGTAATTTTGGAGTACAGAATATGTGAAAATTTCTTCAATACAAAAGCAATGTAAATAATTAAATTTACTAACTGTTTGCTGAGGAACGTAACCGTAAAATGTTTGCATTTTATGGAATTGGGAGCTTTAATGAATTTAGCTTGTATAGTTATTTAGCTCTTGTAAAGTCTTATCATACAATCGTTTAGTGCGTAATGTCTAATTTTGAGGCTGCTATGATATTTACTATTTAGATAAAGATGTAAAGAGCAGAATGCTGGTTCTTGTCATTTTCGTTTATATAATGTATAAAAATTTAGAAATACAAGAGCATTGTGAAAAAGTTATTTATTGTTTGCCACGGAACGGATGTCATAAAATGTTTATCTTTCTTCGCTAGGTACAATTTTCGTCTTTTTACGCATTTGTTGCAGGTTGGCAATCACATTAACGTTCAAACGGGACAGTGGACGGCAACGGACGCCGGCATCGGGGCAGGAGTTGATTCATATTTCGAGTACTTAGTTAAAGGATCGATACTGCTTAATCGCCCGGATTTGATGAAACAGTTTAAAGGTATTGGTCTCTGTAGCTAAAATGTTATACCTTCGAAACCTGGTGTGGATGTTTTAGGCATTATCCCGGATGTATTGCTCGAATTGCCGGAACACCCTTAAAACGTGCTTGATTCCAGTTTGGATGTCGGTAACTGAAGTAAAAAGGAATTATCTGTAATATACAATACATCAACTGCACATTCACAGACAGACATAAGCTCGAATAATGTTTAACTAATCCTATTATATGCAAATATCATACAGTTTATATATGCTAATGTAACCACAATATATTCAAAGTGACAGTATTGAAGAAACGGTTTTAACCCACGATATAATCATGTAGTTAGTACTACGATATAAGTGAGTACTACGATATAAGTACTATCATAAGTACTACGATATAAGCACCGTAACAATGATTGAGAGTGAATATATTTTACGGGACACTTAGATATTATATTGACTTATAATTTTGTACTAAAATATGGATGCATTCAAAATTATAACGGTAGTATCTATATTTCAAGTATCAGTATAAAAAATTTTGTTAGAAATTTTTATAATTTTTTGGCAAAATTTTTTACTGTAAATGTTTAGATCTAGTATAAATCCGAATTACTTTGGTAAAAATATGAAAAATATCTAGTGATTACCTTAATACATCGTTATACTATGAAAGAATTATAAATGACTTAGGTCTGTCAGAGCTTGGATGTACTATGCATTGGTATAATTGAGGTAATAAAGTATACCGAATTATTCGGAAATAGTGGAAATGAAACAAGACTGCGGTCAGCGTTGTCTAGTTTCAGTGAAGAGGTAATTTTTGTAGCAATGTCTGTATGACTAGTATAAAATGCTTTTTTCGTAATCATTAACAATTCACTTATACACGGCGAATGGGTGGAATAATTCGTCTCATTTCAAATCGTTATAATTATAGCTGTGAGCTGCGACTTACTAAATTTAACCGTAGTCGGATGCACATCGGCGGAATTGCAGATGCATTCGTCGTAAACTGTGTTAATGAATTGGTTTAATTTTAGCGTGGTGTTCAGCTCCCTGGCGAAACTTGCGAAAATTTGACTTCTGTGAATATAGTGTGTATGATACTTAAAAATAGTGGCGAAACTGTGAAATACTTCATTTTTCATAGAAATCACTAGATTTTCTTTCAAATCGACCTAGGCAGGTTTGCAAAACACTTAAGTTCATTGATGTGGTCGTTAAAATCAGTTTTGGCACTGATCGGAATTTTAGAACTTCTTAACAACCTACACAACTTAATTTATTTTGGTAAGTGTGTTAGTACATTGCGGATTCGTGTGAAATTGAGTTTTTAAGCAAGATCTGATAACTATGAAAATGTGACAAGATTCAAAAACTGTATTGTAGTGTTGCTGACATGGCAATAAAAAGCTGAAATTATGGTCAATCAACAAACATAGTATTTGACATGCAATGCATTTCAGAATACAAGGCATCAATTCAGGAATATATTCAGCATGACGATTGGTTTTTATGGGTGTCGATGGCAAAAGGTCATGTTACTATGCCAGTTTTCCAGTCACTTGAGCAGTTCTGGCCTGGAGTTTTAGTAAGTATAATTTTCATTTAATCAAAAGGAAATATATAACGATGGACTACTCCGCTTGTATTACATGCGTAAGTGTGGATGCTGAGAAGGGATCTGTTATCAATTATCGATAACGTTTACAGGTTGGTTTTGTGTTAGGTGTCAATAGTTTTGGGGTAATGGTACCAGTGACTTCACCATAACGTTGTATGTTCCTCAGCGGACCTCTCTGGTTTCCATGTTTGACTATTATAGGGAGGCGTTATCTGACCTCTTCCCATTTTGGAGGCAATATAAGTAAACGTGCGTTTCTTGTCTTTGCTCTTATGGAACTTTGCAAACTGTCCTCGACTTTTTAAAATCGAACAGCGAAATTGGTAAGCGTTTTCTCAAAGTCGAAATGGGGCAACTACGACCAAATCCAGAATTACGGCTGTATGTACATTCTCTGTTATAATACATACAAGTGTATGAATGTAACGCCTGTTGGTAGAGGTATGGGACAACAATGTCTGCAACTTGTATTCCGATTGCACAAAAGCTGCTTTTATACAGCTAGAAAAACCTCGGTGACGATGTTGTGCAGTCAAAGTTGATCCTACAAGGGCAACACTGACTTTAAGCGTTTTCTACGAGCGTGGAGCTACACTGAACGTAAGCGTTACAAAGCTGGGACAACTTTGACTATAATTTTTAGAAAATACTGTGAGCTCAAATGTTGCCTGTTAAATAATATTTCAGGATCTGATTTGAAGCGTTCAATAAGATGAGAATTTCGGCCTAGTTATAAGTTACGACACGTAGTCAATGTTGCCCCATCAGCCGAAGTCCCAGATGACTATATATGATATGTCACACAAAATCGACGTGATAACATCGAGGCGCTTATATAAATTAATAATTTGGGAGCTTTTGCAACTTGTACAAATTCGTCCCAGATGCAACGACAGTGATCAGTTTCCAAGAATTCGAATATTTCATCGCCGTGTTGTCATGTAGATAATAGTTATGCTCAAAGGAAATGGGCAAAGTGGACTATTTTTTTGTTTTTGTGTTAAATGCTTACAATTTATTGCAACTAATAATTTTCAATTGCTCTGAAATCTGCGCAACATAAGTTGTGTAGTATACTGCCTTCCAAAGCAAAAAGGCCGTATGTCCACAATTGATTGAAAACGAGTTATATGCATCGTTTGAACCGCAGCGAAGTTTTGCATCCGATAGTCTAGGTAAAAAAGCCGTGTGTCCATTATAATTAGGATATTTTACAACGTTATATAACCACATGTCCAAGTTACTTAGTTGACTTCAAAGCAGAAAGACCGTATGTCGGGCTATACGGCTTCCTTTTTTTGTGGCATATATGTACAATGGACGAAGAACTTATGTCCGAACATACAGATTTTGAGCTTTGTAACAGTTAATTGCTAGATGGACATACTGTTTTGATCCCGGTCATATATATTTTTACCATTATATTGTATTATCGTGGCTAATAAATCGTTACAACAGTTAGTAACCAGCGGATATGGCTGCGCGCAGGTAAGGCTTTTCCAGTGTATCTTGTGTAAAAAAAATCTGATTTACATTAAGCATTGGTGCGCGGTAAGTTATAATGAAGCTTATTATATACAATAAATACATTGAATCGGTTAAGGATCTACTTCAAACAAACATTATTACTTCATAGGGCACCATTATATATTACTTATTGTACATTTTAGACTTACAAATTTCGAACCCAGACTAATTGAATTCGAGTGGAATGAGCGAGCGAAGCAGCGAGCGTGTGGAACGAGAATTTTTAATTTTGGCTCTGGTGGGGGTTGGGGAGGTCCTGTCTGTGTGTGTCTGTCGCACCTGGATCTCGATAACGGTTGGGCAGATTTTTATGCAATATAGCTCATTCGAACCGCATTGGTCTATTTAGGTGTAGTGACAGAGCCCGATTTTTGAATTTTTTCCCGTGGGAAAAGTTATGGGGCAAAATGACGTCATTTAGGCCCTTTTTTCGGGCAACCCCTCCAGTTTATTCGACTTTTCTGAATAAGTAAACGAGGTATCCGCAAACTAATAGGCCTATTCCAGGCTGTTAGCTTTACTAAGCTTCTAAGCTTTACCAGGGCTTTCCAATGATATATATTTCAAGTTTTTCAACTACTTCCCAATCTGGAGTCTATAAGTTTATAGTTGGCGCGAATTTTCATATTTGGTGAAAAGTAGTGGGAAATGCACCTAAATGTGTGGTTTTTGCTTTTAGTGTCTTATATGGAGCCAAAAAGCTCATTGCCAGTGTCAAAAAATATTGTATGGCAAATATTTTTCACACTTCTGCTTCATACTTGGTATGAAAAATGAGATTTTTCTCAAATGTCGGTTTGAATTCTTTAACGTTCTTTTCAGGGTCAATTTAGGGTTTTATTAAAAAATTGTTAGTTCATTGTTTTTGTACTCGTTGTATGATGTTTTGTCTACTGCATACGTTGGCTATCAAAAGTGGCAGGCGTATATAACTATGACTCATCACTCACGGTTTATATAATGCTGCGCCTGCGTACTATGTGTAGGCTTTTTTTGTTTGTGCTTTCTGCAACAAACTTCGGGGGATTGTTCTCACCACTCGAATTCTGGCTTGCAAGCGAGCTTTACTAGTAATTTAGCTTTCTTGCACCGGTTTTTATATTATTTGATGCGCACCGTGTTCAAATAGGACCCCGAATACAACAACGTTGACGAGTGGGTAAGTGATTTAGTTCATGCCGGTCGTACCAAATCACTTCGGAATTGGGGAATTGGTACATGATAAAATATATTATATAGCTGCCCAAAACAGTTGGCTAGAAAAAATAACGTAATAAACTGAAATAAGACGCAACGTTTACGCCAAACTAATCTAAGGGGAAGATGATTAAAACTGAATAAGTGGTGGAGCACTCGAATAATCAACTACATAGACCTATCCAGGCTCCCCGAAAACAGATAGTTTCTGCTGTAGTAAACATTTTTGATGACAGCGTAAAATTATAACAAAGTCAATGTAGTCTGTAGACAAAACACCACCACATTAAATGTACCGAAAAGCCTATGTGGATGATTCTAAAAACCCTGAAAGTAATATATACGTACCAACCAACAGAAGACAGAATATTTTAACCCAAAGCAATAGCCGAAAGTTTAAGTTTATTATATTGGCAAGTTTTTACTGTACACCGACCCCATGTATACAGACAGCTGCAGCAAATTTGTCAAAGCCGCGATCTGTGCCAGGGTGTCTCCCCCGAAACATACAAAAATTGTTTTGTGCTTTACTATGATTACTTAACACCGAATGATTGTTCGTACGAAGTGTTAATGTCCCTAGGTAAATTGTGGTTACACTCAAGTGAGCCACCAAGCACCTCCAGGTGTTTTGAGCAAACACCAAAAATAATGTTATAAAATTTCTATACTAATACTCTGTTTTATCTGAGTTGAGGGTGAAGTGGGGTTGGCCGCTCCTATCCCTGGTTTCCCATGGCTCGTGGGAAGCTGTCTCCCGCTGGTTCATGCCACCCCTACTATCTGGTTCATGCCACCCCTAATATTTGACGAACCGGGCGACGCACCTCCATATTTGGTCGTCCTCTTGTTCAAGTATTGACTACTATAAGCAGAAACGGAAGGCAAACATGGCTACAGTGTTTAAACCCTGTATGGCTATATATAATTAGATATTCACTGAAATGTTAGAAATATAGGCTTGAATTTATGGTTGGTGCCGAAACATTGTACAATTTGAACAAAAATGGCCAGGAATATGATGTAATTAATATAAATCAAAATCATTTGATCGTGGGGACACTGCCATATTTGTCGAACCCACGGCTCTGGGTGCCGCCTCCATAATTAGACTTCGGTTCATGAACCTATCCCTTTCCCCTGGTTAGTGTGTCCATAAATTTTGACCCCGTAGAGAAACCAGTCGATTATATGTCGACTATTCATGACGATATCCTAGGTAAATAATAAACGTGCAACAAAAAAACCATAAAATTATTTTAAATGCATGAAAAACATTGAAAAAATATCAGCATTGATCTGGGCGTGCGGTTTTCTGCCAGGTAACCAGGATGAAATTACAATCTCCTGGATTTATAGTTCCTTCAGGTGAGGCTCAATGACCGCAGGCAAAATTTTAGTGCTGTGGAGTGGCAGTACTATATATAGGTCATGTTTGTAACACCAAGTTTCGGGTTCGATTCCGTTTAAAGTTTACTACTGTTTCGGTTATTCCCTGATATATGCATATGTATATATATATATATATATATATATATATATATATATATATCGGGAGAACATGAACCAGTATTTTTTACGTCCAGCAAATAAATATTTCGGTGTTGTTTAAAGATTTTTCTTATGATAATGATGACGACACAGTATGACAATAATTATTATAGTATATATACGTATATATTTTGTGTTTTGACAAGACAAGTATTCGGCTAACCGATGGTTGTTTATTTATAGTTTATAAAAGCTGCGTTAACAAAACAATAGTATAATCTTAACGTTTTAGGGCGCGGCTTTGATACAAACGGGTTTTTATTAACACGGTCGGAGATAGTTTCGCAACAGGTATAGTAGGACAATGAGTATTTTATTTACATACATGCACGTGATCCGAAGTCCCAGAAGGGTAACTGGGTCCTCGAGGGGGGTTGGTCTCGGGCCTCCCAGCGCAGATCAGCCGGGGGGGGGCCTTTTTCGCCGTCAGTTGGGCGCTCGCAGCGCCTAAAGGGGGTCGTGCGACCACACCAAGGGAGTGGAAGAGCGTCAACGCCTGAGAAGATATCTCCCTATCAGTATGTATCTGGCCTCTCCACAGAGGGTTGGCTCCTCCGGATTTTTGAGCTCCCCATGATGTTGCCGGCTCCCAAAGTTATGCCACTGGTAAATTTTGGCTGCTTCAAAGGTCGGCCCCTGGTACTCACCAGATATTTTGAGGCGAAAACAAATACTCGCCTGAAACGAAAATCTGTCGTGCTTTATACGCCGTCAGCATTGACTTGATTTCGTTTTCTTCATTCCACATGATGTGAACCAACACAAAACTCGCAACGTCGTATCAGCACCCAACCCCCCAAATAATAAATATTAGTTAAAATAGTAATAATGATTTGTAATAACGAAATAAGTAAGATATGGGCAGCCGTAATTGTGGGTTGGACCGGCTTGCTATCCCAGGGACGACATCTATCGGGCTCACGGCATTATCGTCAGCCGCCACATTCTCACTGCCTTCCTCGCCATTGTCAATATCGCTGACATGGCTTCTAACTTCGTCGTCGAAAAAGGAAATTACAGGATTAAGATTGTCGTCGTCATCGAGTGCCACAACTTCTTTACTGTCTGCTTGGCTGGCTACGTAGTTCTGCCGATATGACTGCTTCTATTGCTGATGCTTAACGCGGCCTTTCGCATTAAACTTGTCGGCCAGCCGGCTTCTTCATAGAGTCAAGGACATCACGGTTCATGCCGACATACAGTATTCGTTTAGGCATTACAATAATAAGAGACAACTTGTGTGAAAGAAATGTCTTGGCGTTTGAATCATACGCCCTTTCATGGATCTCGAAAATAGTCTGTGCAATGGCAGCATGCAACTTTGCCTCCTTCGACAATATGTCACTCTCTGTCGCCTATTTAAACATTGCGACGACCGAAAACGACATATCGTACCTGAAACCATACCTGAATCGCCATGGACGCGATCGTGTTCTGTGTGTAGGTTGCATAAAACTCCGTAATCCATGGCTAGCCGACCGTACATGTCGGCTGGGCATAATGAGAGAAATTGTCATGCCTTCGCAAAGCAACGGCAGCACAACGATCGAGCTACGGATCTGGTAAGATGTGAGACATGTGCAACCGTTTTTTGAAAGAAGCAAGATTTGGAGCGAAAACAACTGTTTCTGGGAGTCTATTCCAGTAGTCAACTGAACGATATGCGAAGCAGTGTCTTGCGCAATTTAAGCGTTGAGTATATCGCTGTGTTAGCTTTAAGTGATGACCACCAACTCTAGCATCAGCAGTGACGATAAAGAAACGGGATAATGGTGTATTGACATAGCCATGAGCCAAACGATACATCATAATGAGGTCTGAGCGTAAGCGCCGTGTTTCTAAAGTCTGTAGATTTAATCTCTGCAACCTTTGGTGATAGTCAAGATGGGATATAGCATAAATTAACTTAGTTGCTCTTCGTTGAACATCTTCAAGCATTTTTATATCGCGCGCATAGTTAGGACACCATGAAGTCGAGGCATATTCTAACCGCGGTATATTCTAAGCGCTTTATATATAGGAAGGAAGATGGCGTGAGATATATTATGTAGCAAAACGACGTTTAAAGACCGCGATTAATTGATTACACTTCTTTACAATCTCCATAACATGCTTAGACTGCTTCAGATCGCTCGAGACCCAAACACCTAAGTCATTTTGGTAGTTATTACTAGGTATTTTAGTGTTGTTGATAGAGTAGACATGATGAGGATTTGCATGACCGAAATGCAGACAATTACATTTAGTTGCATTGAACTCGGAATGAGAAAAAGCAGCCCAATTGTCTATGCCAGTTAGGTCCAACTGAAGATTATTTCAGATTCAGCTTCTATACCGTATATGTCCTGCTTGCACTGTCTAAAAACACAGTCCGTCTGTGGTGAAAAAATCAACAGACACTGCAGTTGTTTGGTGGCTGATGGCTTCATAGTCATTCGCAAATGTGGTTTTCTTTGATCGACGCCAGCTGCACTTGGTGAGATCCGCAAAACCAAAACGTCCTGAGCTTATTAAATTTTCGTAGGTGACAGTTTATGCTAACTTTTTCGAAATGACGCCACCATCGCCGTTTGAGTAATACGATGAACAATTTTTTAACAAGAGTTTCTTCTGATCGTTTTTGAATTCACCTTTGAACCAGACAGCAGACGCAAGAGATCGCTGTTTCGACTTCGCGAGAACTGTCCAGAAAACCATGTTATCAAAACACGGTTTGTATGTGATTGAACGATATTTAAGATTGATGCGTAGCCCTGAAAACACTATGAGGGCGACGCAGGGTTTTTCTGGAAAGAAGAACGGGTTTTTGCTCACAAATCGTACATCAGCTTGTTGAACCGGTTAATAGTGTTAAAGATGACCTGTGTTACAGCGCTACCAGTCTTGCTTCAAACGCGAACCCCTTTCAGCATTCACTTTGCGACTTCACCAACGCAGAGAACGCTACCGTATTTAACACAAGTCGCGACCCAATCGCGAGTTCAAGAAGTTGACGCCATGTGTAGGAGAATCCCAAATGTTATCGGCTCGTCATCGTAGCAGCTGGACACCATTTCAAGCGAGTTGCCATACATTGTTGCTATGTGAATGGTACGCGTCATCTCTTGAACAGCACGCTGCGACGTATAGCCCGTCTACAAACGTACTAACCTCGCGACACCAAACCTCACCAGATACTTGACTTCTCGTTGAAACCTATACGCTGGTACTGACCCATGTTGTATCATCTTCTATAGCAATTGTGTCATGACGTCGGCTGCGGCAGACGAGTCAACATGAATGACGTCCCAACCGTATCGCTCCAGATTGAGGCGTGACGTTATCTGTGAAGCCCATTTCATACGAATAGTCTGTTTGCCGCTTTCATTGCTTTATGACGCAGCGGTTCTTTTGCGTTCATCGTTATAATGATCTTTTTGCAGGGGCCACGCATGATTGCTGCTGGCATCACCGTCTTTACCCCAGCTGGTGAACACATTATTAAAACGTATGATATAATCGAGCCAACGCATTTTCAACTTCATCTTTCCGCTTCGTAGCCACAATTACTTTTCACCATCGGCTTTAACCTAATTAGTGGACGCCTTATTAACAAACATGATCGAGCCAACGTATTTTCGACTTCATCTTTCGGTTTGGTATCTACAGTTACTTTTCACCACCGGCTGTACTACAATTGATGAACACATTATTAAAAACATGACATAGTCGAGCAAAGCATTTTCGACTTCATGTTTCGGCTTTGTAGACACAATTACTTTTCACCACCGGCTGTATCCCAATTAGTGAACGGCATATAAAAAACATATGACATGATCGAGCTAAGGCGTTTTCGACTTCATCTTTCGGCTTCGCAACCACAATTACTTTTCACCACTAGCTTTACCTCAATTAGTGAACGCCTTATTAAAAACATATGACATGATTGAGCAAAAGCATTTTCGACTTCATCTTTCGGCTTGGTAGCCACAAATGCTTTTCACCACCGGTTTTAGCCCAACTGGTGAACGCCTTATTAAAAACATATGGCATGATCGAGCCAACGCATTTTCGACTTCATCTTTCGGCTTCGCAGACACAATTACTTTTCACCACCGGCTTTACCGCAATAGGTTAATACCTTATTAAAAACATATGACATGGTCGAGCTAACGCATTTTCAACTTCATCTCCCGGTTTGGTAGCTACAGTTACTTTTCACCACCAGCTTTACTGCAATTGATGAGCACCTTATTAAAATCATACGACATGATCCAGCAAAGCATTTTCAACTTCGTCTTTCGGCTTCGCAGACACAATTACTTTTCACCACCGGCTTTACCCCAATAAGTTAACACCTTATTAAAACATATGACATGATCTAGCAAAGCATTTTCGACTCAATCTTTCGTCTTCGCAGACACAGTTACTTTTCACCACCGGCTTTACCCCAATAAGTTAACACCTTATTAAAAACATATGGCATGATCGAGCCAACGCATTTTCGAGTTCATCGTTCGGTTTGGTAGCTACAGTTACTTTTCACCACCAGCTCTACTCCAATTGATGAGCGCCTTATTGAAAACATATGACATGGTCAAGCCAAAGCGTTTTCGACTTCATTTTTCGGCTTCGCAGACACAATTACTTTTCACCACCGGCTTTACCCCATTAAGTTAACACGTTATTAAAACCATATGACATGATCTAGCAAAGCATTTTCGACTTCATCTTTCGGTTTGGTAGCCACAATTACTTTCAATGGCGACGATTATTCCTTCAGCGCTCCTAACGAATTGAACCCATAGATAGTCCGTAGCCTACGATAACTTAGTATCGCGGCGTTTCTTTTGGACTTTCTCGAGTTTGGTCACCCGAAGACCCTTGACTTTTTCGCCGCTTAATTCTGCGGGTCACAGCATCAAACGACGCCACCGTGAATGGTGTTTGACCATGCGTCGCTACCCTACAAAGTGAAGCTACAAGCTCGAGCTTTAACCCAAACCATCTAAAGTTCGCCCAATTAAGGCATTTAAAACAAAATTCACAGAAAAGGATGACAAAAAAATTTTACAGATTACCAACATTAACAGAACACTACAAGCGAATATATATAATATATTCGTATATGCGAGGTATATACTGTTAACGTACCAGTCGTAGTGGAACTACATTTTTAGCGGAACGACGGCATTAGTAATATGAACATACTCAATGTCTTGGGAATATATTATTACCCAGACAACAATGAGTAAATGAAAGAATAGTTATATTCTGTGCGAACGAAAAGCAAGACAAAGGAAGTCACGTGGCTTATACAGCATGGTGATGAATGGCAATCGAAGCAAAATGTAAGAGTTGCTACTCGCTATACCTGAAAATCCCAAGGTATATGCCGTTAAAACGACTCTACGACCAATAATTAAGCTGTTATGAGCTTAATTAGGGAGTTAATTAGCTTAATTAATGATAAAATTGGCAAGTTGCCAAACTTCTAAAATATCAGGAGCGCATCCTCACATGATAAGCTTTCAAACAAAAAAAAGTTTTTTGAATTAGGTTCAGTGGTTCTTGAGATCCATGAATGACAACGGACGTATAGACGAACGGACATCGACTTTTTTCCTCCCAGACAGAAGATAAAAACGCTTCGCTAGGTCGCCTCGCTTAACAGTGCTGTATAATCGACCGGAGTTAATATTATGCACCAGTAGATATGAACACATTTGTGAACTAGCATCGATTCCGCACATTAAAAGAACAAACACTTTAAGAAATAAGTTAGCTACTGTTACGGTACAATACTGTATCAGTCATCACTATAAATCATTACATATCCGCAGAGCAGGGAGTAACCAGAATTCCGGTTCTGGTTCCGGCGAGAATCGTGTTCCGGCTGCGGTTCCGACAAAGGGCAAAAACTATACCGGAACCGGAATTCCGCTTTAAAAATTTTGTTTGAAATTTTCCATATTTTTGCTTCATGTTTAGTCCAACATATGTAATATATGAACGCAATGATCAAGTTCCAATACAACCAAGCAAAAGAAGAGACTAACTCAGAACTTGCCGTGTGAAACGTAAGTAGGGCGCATAATTTCATTAGGAATTTTTCATCTTAACCTGCAGGAGTTTGTTAACAAAACAAAGCCAGGTCGATGCTTGTAGCAGCTATTTTGTACACTCAGAAGTCTTTGGGGTATGTTTGAAATAAACCGGTCCAACTCTGTAACAGAGTATACTTATATAGAGAAATACTTAGCGTAAGCTTGGCTAACATAAATTCCGTCAAGCGCCAGCCACTGCGCTTGTAAGCTTTGTAAATCACATTGAAGTAAAGCAACGTTATCTGCAACGCAGCCAGAAACTGCGTTCTTGGCAATGAACTATATTTATTGAAACTGTGCGAGCAGTGTCACAGTTTGTCTCATTTACAGCATTGTGATTAGAACGTTATCATCATTATCATCTGCTTGACGGGCATTGGTTGCCCAACGCTAACCTAAACAGTGTTTCTGACCACTGATAAGAAAATTGCCTTCTATTATTTTCTCTTTGAACCATAATGTCTAGTTTCCTACACAAAAACATGTAACAAACGTATGTGTAGTAAAGGGAGGCGACTGGAGACAGAGCGTGTGTTTATTCTACGCACCATGCGTTGCAAGCACATTCAGTTTGACGCAGTATATGCAAGTGTGTATTGTGGAAGCCTTTTTGGTCTGGGTGTCCAAAACCCGGCATATTGATCCATAAATAAATATTGTTAGCTTCCTCAGTCACTTTAAAGATTCAGAAAGGCAATAATGTTATCGTAATACATTAAGTTTAATGTAAACGTTATTTTTAATACATTTTAAAGCCACTGTACCTTCGTCTGTCATATTTTACACTTCTTGTATTGTGTTTCTTTTATTAGTAATGACATTAATGCTTAAAATGAAGCAGGTACTGTGCTGAAAGATGTTGTTTTCAGCAGGGCAAGAATATATAAGTAACAGAAACAACGCCATACATGTATTACAGGCACGAACGTACGATAAACTTCAATTATAAAGACTGCATTCAGGTAAGTGGGGGGGCACGCTTCCCTCTCCCCCACTCCCCCAGGTTACCTGGGGGGGTGGAATTCCACTAGATATTTCTGACTTCATAGGTTGGGCCTGGAGACCCCAGGTACAATTTAGGTCCTGTGGAATGGCCAGTGTATGTGTATATGCATGTCCAGTTGGCATCAACTGAGACCGGAATTTAGCACAACCGGAACAGTAACTTAACATGGGAATAGAAAGCGGAACCGGGTGTTATAAATATATGTATATACATTAAGCAAAATAAGGAAGACAAAGATATTGTGGACGTTAAAATAATTTACATTGAACTTAATGTAATGCGAAGATATGCTGGTACGCACCTCAGAGAAAGCTAAAACTGCTTTATTCATCGTTATAAATTGCGTTCATCAGTTTTTACAGTTCGCTAGCTCAATAGAAATGAGGCTTTATGTTCATTCTCGGGGGAAAGGGAGGTAGAAATTTTCCTTAAAAATCTAAATATTTCCATATTTCCGTGCATTTCGTGCAACTATCGTGAATGTACTTTCAAGCTAAAAATGATATTTTAGCATTATAAATAGTGGTAATTAATGTTTAAAAAACATTTTGCAAACACAAAACATAAATTTTCAGACAAAAAAAATTTAATTAGTAGAACATTTGGTTTTGCCTGCCGAGTGGGTGGGGACGGACATGTGGGAAAATCTCACGAACATGGGGGATGTGTAAAGTGGGGCCCCCACTGTGGACAGGCCAGTCACTATACGTCGCTGTATAAACGGCGCCACGTTAAATGTGAATGCAACGTATGAAGTGTAGGTTAAGGCAATTTCTTTGTGTTTGCTATAACCTTTAGTTACTAGATATTGTCGTGTCTTATCATATTATAAAAGAATATCTCAAGGTGTGCTATAATTTTTTGACCAGAGTGCTATAAAAATGAGACGCTTTAAGACATGTCAGCACATTTAATAATAAGCGTAGATCATTATCAAAATTCAGTTTTTGGTGGCTAGGCTGCTAAGTTAATACTTAACTGCAATGTGTACTAATTTACAAAATTTAGAAGCGCACTGGTATTTCATGTTAGGCAAGATTAAGGCATTCCAAAATGCTCATAATTATGGTGTGATGTCATGTTCCAGTTAATTCGGCAAAATTACTACTACCAGTCGTAGTGGAACTACATTTTTGAGCGGAGCGACGGCATTAGTAATATGAACGTACTCAATGTCTTGGGAATATATTATTACCTAGACAACAATGAGTAAATGAAAGAATAGTTTTATTCCGTTCGAGCGAAAAGCAAGACAAAGGAAGTCACGTGGTTTATACAGCATGGTGATGAATGGCAATCGAAGCACAGCAATGAAATCATAGGACACGGAGTCTGAAAATAATTTTGCCTATAACATTCGTATTATACTATTCCTGTATGTACAATGCATCTATATTCTTATTTCCCCATGGAAAACTAAGCCTCACCAATCGAAAATAGCAATGTACAGCAAATAGCAGTTGCAAAATACGAAAAACAAAAACAAACCAATTGGCAGCTTACCTGAATAAATAAATACAGTTGTTTTATTATATTCCTACTTGTTAATAAGAGTTGTTACTCGCCATACCTGAAAACCCCAGGGTATATGCCGTTAAAACGACTCTACGACCAATAATTAAGCTGTTATGAGCTTAATTAGGGTGTTAATTAGCTAATTAGCTTAATTAAAGATAAAATTGGCAAGTTGCCAAACTTCTAAAATATCAGGTGCACATCCTCACATGATAAGCTTTCAAACAAAAAAAGTTTTTTGAAATAGGTTCAGTGGTTTTTGAGATCCATGAAAGCCTAGCGGACGGACAGACGAACGGACATCGACTTTTTTGCTCCCAGACAGAAAATAAAAACGCTTCGCTCGGCGGCCTCGCTCCGCTCAAAGAAATGCATACTCCGATATGCATACCAAGTTAACCAGGTATAATCTGAACATACATCGCAGCTCCCCGACTGGGCAAAACATCTGCTATAAGCATCTCGCTGAGATTTTTACATAAGCGAAAATGAACAATCCTTACAGGTCTAAGATCCTACTGAAAGTATTTGTTCTAACCGAAGTACGATTTAGAGGAGAATTTGTTGTTAAATCTTGATTTGTCTAGTTGTGTTGGTAATTGGTCATTGTCCGTATGAAAACGCAAGTTTATATCATAAATGCTGCAAAAATGTAGAAAATTAAAACACAATTCGAATTCTTTAAACCGGCATTCCTGTTCTAATATGATTGCTTTGTTTCCGGAACCGCAACGAGCACTCTGTTTTCGCCGGAACCGGAATTCCGGTTTATTCTATGATGTATAGGTATGTGTGTAACATAAAATGCGTCAAAATACAATAAATTATCTTTGTCGGACCTCTTATGTAGAAAAATTGATTGCAACAAGCGATATGTATTACACTTGTATTCATATGTAGCCCTTGCCTAGCGCATGTATTAGGAAACTGTGTGATTTCAGACGGTGCTAGTAGCGTCGCCTTCTCCTGACATTTATTTTTTGTACTTATGTTATGGTAGCGCAATAGTGCGGAAGTTATAATTGCACCATGTAAGTTATAATACTCTCGTTCGTTAATATGTTTGTGTTTTGGAATACATTTTAGTTGGCTCAAATGATCAAGACGGATCTACGCTTGGTCTAATTTGGACAGCATGTGCATAAAACTACCTACCGGGACGACCGGCTGTCTGTATCGTCATGCTTTGTAATAGCATACATACAATCACACTTGGAAATAAAATCAAATATTTCGAGAACGGTTATGTCAACGATTAAAACTAACAGTATACATGTGGTCAATTAGGGTGAATCCGACACAAAATATAGTTTGGCGTATTAAGACATACACTTGGAAAGACATAAAATCTCATTTGGTATCCACGTGTAAAATAGGTACGCTTTTACTTGGAATGAAGGTAAACAGAGTATCCGTGTGTGTCGGAATCGGAACTGTCTTCCTTTCACGGCTTGTGCTTCGGCAGCTCTGGCTGCTGTTGCCGCGAACCGGGACATCAGCAGCTGCATCCTAATGATAACTTTAATACCTCTAATGTATATATTATAGTTTATTCGAGAACGTGTGGCTAAACGTTTTGGCACGCTGATTTCGTTTTCACAAGCTATATACGCGAGTTATGTGTTAGGTTATAGCAGTTTTCGCGTTTTCAAACTTTCAAATTCTCATGCACGTATATAGATTAGGAAGTTCAGTTTTTGTTATTTTTAGCTATAACAATCGTTGGTTTCACAACATTACGGGTGTCGAAGCTGAGCAGCTGCTTCTTGAACGCGGATTTGAAGGCAGTTTCTTAGCAAGGCCCAGTGCTCGTCGGGGCGACTTTACGCTGTGCGTGAGGTACGTCTTTGGTTGAAGGTCTTTTACTTATGAAGGGAGTTTTATAGCAAGGCCCAGTGCTAGTCGGGGTGACTTTTACGCCGTGTGTGTAGTACGGCTTTGGTTGAACGCTAATACGTCTTTTACTTTTCAGTTTTTATAGTTTTAATTCTGAGCTTGTCTGCATTATGCTATGTGTATTGGCAAGCTTTATGTTATGTATTCATAATTTCTTCTTTTGTTTGGGCAAGAGCTCTAAGCTAAGCTATTTATACGTTTGTGATGCGAAAAATCAGTGCTATTCCATCTGTGATATGTTTGTTTCAACGTGATTTAAATTTATTTATGTAGCTGGTAAATTGTGCCTTTTGTCCGCCTCTCTAATCGTCATCCAGTGGAGAATAGATATTTTAACAATTTTGTTTGTTGTGATCTAGTTAAAACTTTGAACATAAATTTTGATTCACTAACATTTTGAAGAGCTATTTTTCGCCTCGATATGAAAGTAAATTTGAAAGACATTTGGAGCATTGAATATTTGATTTTAGATGGATAGTCTAGACATTTAGTTAGCATGTCGTGGGTGCTCCAAAAATTGGGATGAGTCCGAAATTATATGCATTGCTATTTTGTAGTGAATTTAGTTTTATGTGAATTTCGAAAACAGCAATGAACGTTTTAACACCACGCGAAATGTTTAATCCTTTTTTGGTTAATCAGCATTGCTCCTAGATTTACCGTTTAAACAATTTAAAACGCGATGTATCATCATTGTATGCGGTGTTTGCAGACGTAATGGCCGTGTAACACATATCAAAATACAGAACAAGGGTGACTTTTACGATCTATATGGCGGCGAAGAATTTGCAACGCTCGGTGAACTGATTCAGTACTACGTTCAAAATCCGAACCTACTTCGCGAAACCAACGGCGAGATAATTGCGCTTGTGTGTCCGCTGAACGCGTCTGATCCGACAACTGAGAGGTAAGCAAGACGAATGAAGATTAAACGAAGTAACAAGGGCAGCATGAAAGATTTTTTCTAACTACCTTCAAGATCTAAGACGACTGCTGTCAACATTTCCGTCGATGATCTTATTAATCGGTCTTTTA
Organism: Trileptium ribeirensis; assembly: GCA_030248225.1. Taxonomy (NCBI): domain Eukaryota; kingdom Metazoa; phylum Nematoda; class Enoplea; order Enoplida; family Thoracostomopsidae; genus Trileptium; species Trileptium ribeirensis. Next base: position 34,905 of record JASANE010000391.1, on the reverse strand, counting down.
AATTAATGTTCCTCGGCGTTGTTGTAGACAAGGAGTTATCGTTCAGGCTCCATGTCGTTGAAGTCACAAAACATCTATCTAGAAACTATCAGAACTAAGGAGAATACGACCTCGTTTAACCAGGGCCACCGCTGTGACAATGATTATGGCTTTTGTCATGTCACGTATTGACTATTACAACTATCCATTCTGTCGATTACCCGATTCCACAATCAAGCATTTGACGAGAGCATTGAATGCTGCTGCACGACTTGTAACGTTAACTCGGTGTCGAGATCATATTACCTCTATATTGCGTGATCTACACTGGCTTCCTTCCAAGCAGCGAATTATTTTCCAGGTTGCCTGCCTCTTCCGTCAATAGACTTCATGGCAGTGTTGCCAGTCTGCGGGCAGTAGTCAGCTACTTGAAAGACGTGCTCCACTTGTGTAGTAGTCAGTGATTCTCTATGAGACAACAGCGCCAATTTCCATTGTGAGTTGATGACAGTGTTGAACGTTTTGCGCCGGCCATCTAGACTGACATACTGTCAAATATTCGGTCTAGCAAGTTAACAACTTTAACGTTCAGACAGCAGTTGCAGTCCGTTGTGATCGACACCGCATACAATAATTGACCATTCCGTTACTGTTGAGCGGCATGTCCTCATGAATCGTGATTCAACCGCAAACCACAATCACAACAGACTGAAATTAAAATAGACGTAGTTGAAACTGAGCGAGCGACGCGGGTGGATTTTCCACGGGTGAAAATTTCTTTTTTGTATAGTTCTGTCTTTCATAACTCAGTTTCGGATGGAAGGATTTCTTTAAATTTTTTATTACATAGCAAAGGTGGTTGGGATGTGATTCTGATCTAGTTTAACGCGAACAGCTGCCACCCCATCTTCAGGGTCAAAATGGCAAAAAAGCTGGTTTTCAAGGTTCTTTGCCAAATTTTGCCATACGTGTACTAGGCTTTCTCAGCCCATATCTCGCTACGTATGAGGCTTCGTCTTAGATAAATCGATACCACCAGTCAGACTCAGCTCATCGATATCAATAACTTTGCTGACTCGACTTTTTTGTGGGACCACTCGCTGGGCCAGAACATGGTTCATCGACCCTTTGCTAGAAATAGCGATTTTTCAGATTTTTTTCGTGTTATTGCATTTTTTACCTTACAATGAGTGTATGTTATCAAGCACTCTGGATTGTGTTTTCATTTGTCTGACTATGTATTGCTTCCAGGGCATCAAGAATGGTTTATATATAGGTATTTCTTAATGCTGAATACAATGATTTGGTTATCGGGCCACGGTGCTTATTTCGTGAATTTTCAATGGGTTTAGGGTCAAGTAAACTGAAACCGATTTCTAAAATATAGCCTGTCTTTAGTTGTTTGGTTACGTTTTGCGTACAGGCCATCAAGAATTGTCTATATGGGTTTTCCGGTAGGGTGAATACGATGGTCTGGTTATGCAACTAAACTGAAGGTAACCCCGTTAACCATCCGATTTTGCAATTGCCGATGTGGAATCCACATACATTATTACGGAGCAAATATGATATTCGATTAGATTGATTGCTAGCACCGTCTTAGAGATTTGCATCTGGGTTATGGCCGTTCATTAACATTTCATACCGTTGAAATGGGATTTTACTCGGTTCGAAAACAAATTTAATGTAATTGTGACATCATAGACGGTACGATCCTGTTATTTATTGTTCGTGGACACAACCCTTCTTAATTCAAATGTGACAAAATGTTGTTCTTTAACAAAATGATATTCGGACTAGAAAATGTTCGGTGACGAAAATTTTTTTACAAAAAATAGGATGTTCCACAGGGTCATTTTAAGCTAAGCGGCATATTATCTGGACTCCAGAAGAATATCTCATGGCTTTTAAGACGTTTCCATCGAGAATCAATGAACCCAGTTTCCAAAAATAGTCGGTCTTCAGTAGGTTGATACATGGCATCAAAAATAGTCTATATAGAGCTTTTTCGGTATTTTGAATACTATAATTTTGTTATCTAGACTCCAGCGGGCATATTTCATCTCTTTTCAATGAGTTTAGTGTCAATGAACCGGATTTCCAGAATATAGTCTGTCTTCCGTCATTTAGTTACGTATTGCTTACAGGTCACCAAGGATTGTCTATATAGGTTATCCGGTACGCTGAATAGGGGAGAGGGGGTGGTTATCTAGAGACCAGCGGAAATACTTGATGCGTTGTCAGTTGTTTCGGTGGGTTTAGGGTCGGCGATGTTTTAGGGCTTTCAATGGCTTGAGAGTTCAAGAGGTTTTAGAATGGTATATTCATCCCACACAGTCTGTTACAGGTGATAAATATCTTAAACATGAAACCGTGCTTGCTCTATTTCACACTCGCTTCCGAGTTACTAGTTTTACGGTTGCACCGATTATAGGTGCAGCTATTTCAACGAAAGAGTTATATCCGGATCAAATTCTGTTGGAATGTTGGATTATGCCACCTTGGTTAGTACGCTTCAAAAAGGACTGTCAGTTTTCGAGCGAACATAGAGCGATAGCGAAAATTTCTCCAGTTCTATTTCATACATCATACAGTTCCGATTGACTGCAGTTGAAATTTGCGTGGTATGTTAAGGATATATTAAGTTATATATTTTTACTTGAGCCTAATATTTATTGCGGTAATAAAATATGGTGCAGCAAAAACTGAACTATTCAAAAAGCGACGCCTTTACTTAGGGATAGGTCATTATTTATATTATATTGTGGTTAGGGCGCCCAGAATCTACTGTGAGTTGTTAGCTCGTTAGATTCTTGGTAGGTTATTCTCTGAGATTAAGTTATCTCGGGCTGCATAACGATAAAAAGCGTATGCGTTATTGTTATGATGTCGCGCTAATTTTTTTGGTTATAAATATTGTCATTCGCATAGGATATTGTGACAAAGTAGTTGTAGTGGTTTTTAGCATCATTCGATTTTATTTTCAGATGGTTCCATGGCAATATTTCTGGACGTGAGTCGGAACATTTGCTCAAGGAACACGGACGGAATGGAAGCTTTCTCGTTCGCGAGAGTCAAAATTCGCCTGGTGACTATGCACTCTCAGTGCGGCTGGAAAATAGTGTTACACACGTCATCATTCAGTGTGTCGTAGGTTACATTGTTTTGGTTTTATTTTATACGCATTGGTCAGTAAGACGTACTGTGATCTTATTTAACTCCAACATTTTCAGCTGGCTCTATAATTCCCTCCTGCCCTTTGAAGGAATTAGTTCATTCGATTTGTTCCTGCACTGGCTGTATGCAAAGCTCTTATCGCAGTGTATCTTTTATGTATCTACTAATAATTTATGGTTCGTTGTGAACCCAAGAAGATTTGTAGCTTTTTAACAAAGTGTCGTTTTGAAGTGGAGGAACCAGGTTTCAAAAATATATTTGGCTTCACCAGTCTGATGGTAACGAAATGAGTAGATTTTCTCTCTAACGTTCCGTTTTTAAGGATCTGCCGATTTATGAGTAGTGGAACCAGGCTTCAAATGTTTCGTTTCATTAGTATAAGCAAACGTAGAGTTTAAGCCGACGAAAAATATATTTTTGCGTGCTGGCGTTTCTCGTAACGCATCAATGATTTGGAAGATTTCCAAAATTGTTTCATTAAGCACGGAATAGCATGTAATTGAGCGTTCGCGTTTTGTTCGCGGTGCGCCGATAATAATGTCTTGCAGAAATTTAAATTCAACACGAACTTGAACTTGCGAATTTGGTCATAAAATCGATAGCAAATCTCAGATGCCATACTTCAAAAATTAAAATCACACCGCAGGTTTATGTTATCGATAATTTCAATTCAAAATTTTCTTCAGGCAAATTATTTCGAGCTATGATTTAAAGTTCCACGGATAGCAAAAAGTTATATTTGTCAAACATTTTCGCTAAACGAAATTCTTCCTTGCTCTAAGGTACTTTATCTGCTTATAGACTTATTTAGCCCGAAAAACGCGTTGGTCTTTTTATGGGTTTAAGTCTGCTATGGGTACAGCACTAGCCACAATTGACCACTGCCCGTTCGCAATTGCTCGTGAGAAAATAAAAAAAATTATTTTAAAATTTTATAGCTTGTTTTTTGTTCGCTCTCTTGTAATGTGACAGTCAGTAATTGTTATAATGGTAAGATGTCAGCGCAAATACCGTTTTACTGTTACGAGCCTGCGAACTCCAGGTATTGATGTTAAGAAGCTTGCCGCGTTATTAAATCTAGTTAAATTGACTAAAAACAAGTCGTGGGCCGGTAAGTGCTATTGCACCATTTAAAGACGAAGTTCGCTGAATTCTCTCCGTACATTTCCGACATTAGAAATATCGAATATTGAAGAATGGAAGGTGGCCTGATGCCTAAGTGTCTAATCATTGAGCGGGCGGACCACATACTCTAAGATGTAGTTAAGCTGCAAGAGTGACCTATCAAAACCAACAAATATCATAGTATTCAAAAGTAGCTGTCATACATTACTTGATATTCGCAAGGGGTTTATCATACCTTACGCGATCCGAACACATCGGTGACCAGATTTTTCCACATCGGAAGACAGTATGATATTTACGGCAAGTAAGAGGCATATTCTTTACTAGGGCTTGTAATTTGTTGTTTTCATGTGCTGATTTGCAATACTGGACGAAGTTTTCAAATGTTCTGCGAATGATCATCATGCTATTTAACTGTTGCTGTGGTTCTGGAACACTTAGTGTACATTAATTTCATTAAGTTAAATTCTTGGTACGGCAATGGCAAGTATGCAGCTTGACTTTATTGGTAATACATGATAACGCATAAATGCAGACGGTGCAAGATTCTGTTTCTACATTTGTACACTGAAAATTTCTACGTTAGCTATACAATAGTCACTGTCGGTCCGTACCTCACTTTGCGATTTACTAGTGTCTACTATACTTGCTTGGTCAACGCATGGGTGTTTTCATTTAAGTATGTTTGAACCACATGTGTACACGCCCTAAACGATGAATGGTGTTGTTTGTTTACTTATAATCTCAAGGCCACGTTTTACGACGTATTTTTTGCTACTACGTACGCGCTCTAATCTACCGGCTGCACGAGCCGAAACGATTTACTAAAATGAGTAAGATTTTGTGAGCCCCTGGCTTTTGTATAGCTTTCACAATAAAGATTCATCAAATACTTGTCTTGCTAACAAATACAGCGATCGCGGAAAGGGCGCTATTATCATTCGTCGGTGCTGTGATTAGAGAGATTATCGGTAAGCGTCAGGCTTACGTGTGCGCCATTGCTTTGGTATCACAATATCAAGTGTTTACGTTCAGTCAACCGTATCAGGTCTAGGTACCCTTGGATGTGGACTATAAAGTTTAGTAATATGTGGGCGCTAGTCAGGGCTCTCGTATTACGATAAAATTTTTGTAATTGCCCTGATGACTTATGCATGAGTAAACTTAATACGACCCTTACCGTGCTCTTTTGTCAAAAGCTTTTGCCATTCAGTTGTTCACTGAACACAAATTTCATTTTTGTATCAAAGAACAGAAATTAGATGTTTCATATTTCATACTTTATAATTTGAAAACGTTCGCGAACACATTGGTGTTAAAGTACAGTGGACACAATGGTGTTAAAGTACACGGGCCGAATTGGATTCGCTAATGGCGTTACGGAACAGAAAAATGTCGAAATTGGATAAGACTATTGAAATCTGGGTTTTGTTCTCTAACAGCGTTTTATACATGGTTTCAAAAGATGATGGTTGGGGGCGCATCTTAAGTTTACACTTGCATTATTTGATTGTTCGTATACCGTTGCATCCTTCGTGTATTGAACGATACGTTTTGTTACCCAATTAAATAGCTTTGTTTCAGAATAACAAGTACGACGTTGGAGGCGGCGATCAGTTCGATAGCCTCGCAGATTTGGTTGATCATCATCGGCGTAATCCGCTGGTCGAAGAGTCGGGTACCGTTATTCATTTAAAATATGTAAGTTTTGTGGCCGTTTTATGCTCGGAGTATGGTCGTAGTACGGACAAGTGATGTATATTGATATTGGGAGTGGCTTTCTGATTCCTAACCGCATCATAGGCGTTTCTACCGTAGAAGAACTTACCAATTTGAGTCATTAGGACTTCCTGCATGGGATTAAATTGCTGGCATATTTTGTTCGGTTATCGATTCTACTAATTCACTGATTACAATTTGAATTCTGATCCGTCGACCTTCCACCCCCAAAGTTCATAAATACAATTGGGCGTCTAAAAATTTGACATTTCGACAGGAGTAAGGCAGAAATTTGTTTTATCAATAAGCCTCTATACGGAACGTCAGTGCACCGCGGCAGTATTTAGCTATGCTATGGAATGCTATGCAAAAATAAAATTACTAGATGGAACTGCGCAACTGTTGAAAATGTATATGTCGGCATTCGATCAAAGACAATTATTTACCTGAAGTCGGAATTTGCGATTAAAACTGTGAGTAGTAATGTATACTCTAGTGCATTACCGACTGGATGATTGCATTATATTGTTTTTTTGCAATATTTCTCTAAGTATTTTGACGTGTTCCGGCTTTTACAACACATTCCAGAATACAAAATTTGAACGAAAATATCTGGACAAAGTCATTGGAGCTGTATTCCTCGATCATGGGTTGAAGTTGAAAATCGGGGATGTCAAATACTGTGTATAAAGGATCATGTACTGGAGAAGGTGGTCAAGTTTGCAGGGGTGGCCCATTTTTCGAGGGAAGGGATGTGCTAAAATAAGATAGGAACATAATGCGTAGAGTGTCCTCTTGTGAACCGCAGTAGGCTCAAGTGGGGTGAACTATATCATCCTCTACCATCACGAAGAACTAGTTGTAACGAATATCCAGCGGATATTATTATGTAAAATTTTTCGATTGAAATAAGGAATGATGGTGTTACTATATTTTGGTAGGGGTGTCAAAGAGATGATTGATCTAGCTAGGTTAAAGTCCCAAAAACTGGCTAGAGATTCTTACGTTGATATCAACGTCAAAGTTTAATAACATTTACTTACTGGTAACTGTACAGTCAGTAACGAAGTTTGTATAAGGCGTTAAGACCATCATAGCGAGCTCGTAGGCAATAATCTACTAACAGCCGACTACCAGTTATAGACAAACATTTAATAGAATAAATTCAAGTCAAATCTGCGTAGGTTTTCAGAAACGAAAATACAGAGACAGAGCGCATCGACGTTGCAGTCTACAGAATATTGCGACAAAGTAAGAGATTATGGGGTATAAAAAGTATGTGTAGCTTGTAAATTTGTTGGGCTAACGCCTGGCCTTTCTCAAAAAAATTTGGGATTTCGCTGCGTAAAAACCCAGAACCCCTACGTCATGTACAACAGTCGGTCTGTAGAGCTACATAACCTGATCGCAGTTTTTAAGTATTTGATTGCTGTTATGCGTGAGTCCGCATTAGATGCGTACACCATCGTTGTTCTTTTGTTAAAATCACGAACTGAATCTTGCAAAATTCGCGTTTACATTTCTGTCATTGGTATTTACAGTTTAATGGTAGCGAACAAGTGTCCTGTGATGTACGAACGGAATTTGTGTGACCGCACATCTGCTATATCGCATGTTTGTTTCGAGTTTATCAAATGAAATGCTGAATCAGACAGATAGGTTCGTGGTCTGTATGCATTATAGTCTACCACAAACACGCGATTGGCGATTACATTTTCATGGGTACGCGATCGCTATGCAAAATTGCAAAATAATGACCGCGCACGGAACCTGAGTATTGCCATTTTGTGTTCGCTAACATAAATGTGAATAGTGATATCTGCGTTTTCATCGATTTGTGATCGTGAACAGACTTGATAAAGAAGAACCTAGGCACGTGCTTCTAAAATAGGCTAGCTAGTCGCATTCGCTTCATCCCCACCCACCTCTTCTCTCCAGCGGCTGCATACTTAAAACTTTGTTAGTAATGCTAATGTGACATAATAATTGGCAGTTTGATATCGTCAATGATGAGGTCTGATTTTATGATGTCGTGATACTTAGTTTTGTCTTTTCCATAGTAGAGAAGGGACAAGGAAACATACAGACATTTTCTATTCTTATGCGAAATTAATAATTTTTTCGGTTTTTTATTCAGCCTTTTAACACCACCCGTATCGCTGCGTTAGCAATTGGCGATCGTGTCAAAGTTCTCGAGCAAGCCTCGCCTTCGCTGCCTCCACTTTCAGCGTCAAGTACGAGAGCCTCAGCGGCCGCTAATAATTCATTCAATGAGCTTGAATTCAACGGGAGCGGAATATCGGGACGTGGCGGATTTTGGGAAGAGTTTGAGGTGAGTGTCGTGTTTTATTTTTTATTTTGCAAACGGTTAGATATACCCGTATTTTAGTTACTTTGTATGTGGGTAAGTTTGTTTTTGTTATATGACGTAATATTCGAATATCTATATTAATTGCGTTCCAAGTATTCAAGTTTTGTTTTTATATGTCTTGATAAAAATAAGTATCCTTGACGATTTAATGCTATCCGTATTGTTTTGCAGCAGACGTAGTTGCCCTCCGGGGAAAATAGATCTTACGGTCTTGGTTCTTATAGTGGTGGCCAGGTAATGATGAATGTTAAATGTTTTTAAATGGGGAAAAGGGGATAATAAATGTGGGGGATGAATATTATAGATAATAAGATAAAAATACTTAATATTCCCATATTTTCACGCAGTTTTACTACCATGAATGTATTTTCGAACTAAAAAACTATATTTTAGCATTAACTAATGTTTAAAAACAATTTGCAAACAAAAAACATAAATAAAATTTTTGGAATTAATTGAACATGGGGTTTTCGGCCGAGTGGGGGACGGATATGGGGGAAAATCGCAAGAACATGGGGATTTGGAAAGTGGGGGTACCCGACCCTCTCACAGTGGGCAGGCCAGCATTCAGATAAAATTGCAAGTGAGTGACGTAAGTTTTCTGACCGTAGACTGTTTAGAAAAATGATAAGAACGAATTAATCAAAAGCGAAAAACCGAAGCCTTGGAAGTGGTGTTTGCTGTGACATCTACACATCTTGTCAGTGATCACTGATTGTAGCCGAATAGTACAAACCGTTCCAATTTATTGAAACAGAGGGTTTAATAGAAGCTAAAATTTATACTCTTAGTTTTAGACAAGATTATCTTAAGCAAGTTCTTAAAGTTTAGTAGAAATCTATAATCAAATATAATTAGTATTCGCTCTCTTCTAATTAACTAATTTTATAAACAATCACACTAGAGACAATCATGCTGATATTGTATATGAAATTGATATATCCATAATCATCATACGGTATTTGTCTCAATAAACGTTAGTGTTAGTAGTAGCGAATTTTAATTTCGCGGTATAATTGTCGTTCCTGAATATTTCAGTCGCTCCAACATCAAGAATGTAAGCACCTTTATTCGCGTAAAGAGGGCCAACGGCCTGACGTGGCGACAAAAAATCGCTACAAGAATATTTTGCCGTTTGATCATACGCGTGTCATACTGAACGAGCCAGATGCGAAAAAAGACGATTGCGACTATATTAATGCCAACTTGATTGAAGTTCTTAAGGTAATAACTGGTAATTATAGTAGGAACGTTTAAAAATGTGGAGAGCGGGGAGGATACGTCGAGGAGTCGTCCGTTATGCTCCGAGACAGGAAGTTAACTTCGTCTATACTTTGATAAACTTAATTATTATTCGGGTCACTGTAGTCAGCTTCCGTATCAGACCTTTTGACTCTTGGGATTTTGTAGAACAACACTTAGTGGACAGTGTGAATATCTACTAATAAGACTGTAAAGCCACGATTGTTGATTCGCGATAATGATGTATTTTTGGTGTAATAGTAGTAGGATTAACAGTGCATTAGGTAAGAGTATGTCATACTCTTCCCTAACGCACTCTTCGTAGGATAAACATTTGAACGTGCGTATAGCTATGCTACTGGTATGTATTACATATAACTACTATGTTCACAACACTGCAAACCGTGCTGCATAAAAGATATTAAATTCGGCCAGGAGTTAAATTCGTCGATTGTAACAGTAGTAGGCGCGTAAGGATTTCCCGCCTTTGTTTGGACTGGCAATAGAATACTGAGACGCCACATGTTTAGGATTAATTTTTGATTTCGTATTCGTTACAGTAGTATGTTCGCTAAGTGTTATAGTTCTCTGCCATGTGACTATTTTTTACTCATTAGGGATTACCAACAGTACGCCCATCGCCGAGTGTGACTGTTTAGAAACTTTCTTACCCGTTGGCTAAAAATAAGAACTCGACAGCGTTGTAAAATCCGCTAACCGGTCGTTCGTCGTACGACTGACTGATTGCATTAATGCTTAAAGCAAATTTACGCTTATGGTACCTTCACCGCGCACAGTGAGCTCCAAACTAATATTTGAACTATTCAGATATTTTGTGATCAAGACAAAATAGCATTAAGATGAATACTAGGCTGATGTAGCTTGCTGGTTGGCTATTTGAATATGCAAATGAATGCAAATTATTAACATGGTAGCGAACCCAAATATGGGTATATAAGGGGCCGAAGGCAAACGAGTGGCGTACGCGCACAACATCAACGACACGTTCCACAAACCTACAAATCCTGCTCGTGCGGAGTTCGAATTCCGACGCCGTACACAAGAACCGGGGGAGTCGGTGGCCGACTTCTTCACGGCTCTACGCGCACTCATTGGCGAATGCGAATATGGCGCTGGCGAGGACCGTCAACTGGCGATGCAGTTGGTCATCGGATGCAGCTCGAGAGACGTTCAAGAACGGCTGCTGGTGGAACAATCGATCGATCTTGGGCAATTCCTAACGGTGATGAAAGCAGCCGAATCCGCCACTCAAACGGGAGCTGCACTCAACAACGATGGCTCGATCAATCGAATGGGTGGTGGCAACGCAAACGCGAAATACAATGGCCGCAATCATGGATCCAATGCTCGAGAACGGATCAACCAGCCGGTGCGCGACAATGGTCAACGACACAACTCCTTGGCCGGTGGCAATCGATGCAAAGGTTGTGGTTCGAGCAAACATCGATACAAGGACAGCCACTGCCCCGCGCTCAACAAGAAATGCAACGAGTGTGGCAAGTCAAACCATTACGCATCGGAATGTATCATCTCGAAACGGCGACAACGCGATGTCAACCTGGTCATGAGCAACATTTGTTTGACGAGCAACAATGGTTTGCCGATGGTTCGAGTAGCTGTTCCTGGGTCAAGCGTGTCATATCAAGCGATTGTCGATACAGCTGTCAGCGTATCAACAATCAATTGGCGCGACTTCAGACGATGCTGGCCGAATCAACGCGTCAAACGCACGTCGACGACACTGAAGAATTACGACGGCACAACTGTCAATGGCATCATTGGTCAAGCTTCTGTAGCGATCAAAGTGCTCGACAAGCATGCGCGCGCAAATTTGTTCTTGACGAGGACTCCAATGCGATCAATATTGGGTGTGGATCTGATCAAGTCGCTGCAACTGACAATCACCGCGCATGACGAGGCTATCAATACAATCGATTCCACACAAAGGAGCGATGCTCTTGGCAACTTCCCGAACCTAACGTCCGAGTCGCTGGGCACGTTTCCGGAGTTCAAGCATCGAATATTGCTACGGGACGACACAGTTCCAAAGGTGGTACCTGTGCGGACGATCTCAATTGCTCGACGCGATGCAGCAGTTGCGGAGATCCGACGAATGGAATCACTGGGGATCTGGAGCCCCGTGGACAAGAGCGAATGGGTCAATGGATTGGTGACGGTGTGGAAAAAAGATGGCACTGTTCGAATCACCACCAATCTGACGCCTATCAATCGCTATGTGATACCGGACAGGCATCCAATTCCCAACGTCGAAGACCTGCTGGGCAAATTATCTCGAGCCCGATGGAAATCGAAGTTGGATTTGAAGCGCGGATATTTTCACATACGACAACAGCCGCGAGCTGACAACTACAGCAACTCCGATCGGACTGTTCGCATACAACCGTTTGACAATGGGATTGACCGATTCGGCTTCGGTATTCCAGTATTCCAAAAGTGCGTGGCAAACGCGCTTAAATCTTGCAACAACACCATATGTTACATTGACGATATTCTCGTCTATGGTAAGACTAAGGCCGAGCACGACACCGAACTTTTGAAAGTGTTCAAGTGTCTGAACGACCGCGATTTCCGTTTAAACGTTCAAAAATGTGAGTTTTGTGTCAGCAAAGTGAAATTTCTGGGATTTGTTGTAGGCGAGGATGGACAGGTTTCTCAAGATGAGTCAAAGGTTGCTGCAATCCGCGACGTTGCACAGCCGACAGACATCAAGCAGGCGCGATCTTTCCTTGGCTTGGTGGGTTCCACAGCAAATTCCTCCCCAATTTCGCTACGATGGTCGAACCAATTCGACAACTCACTCGTTCCAATGCGCGATTCAGTTGGGGCCCTCAACAACAGCGCGCATTCGAGGCCATCAAGGCCGCACTGGCCGACAATTTGAAGCTCGCTGTGTTCGACCTGAACGCCGAGACGTTTGTAACAACCGACGCTTCCGACGTTGGTATTGGTACTGTAATGTCTCATATCCAATCCGGTATCGAGGTTCCGATTTGCTTCATTTCTCACACCCTGAGCGAACGAGAGCGGAACTATGCTGTCAACGAGCGCGAAGGATTAGCTTGCGTTTGGGCGTGCGAACGATTGTCGAAGTTCCTTCTCGGACGACCATTCACGTTGCGCCCGGACCATTCAGCATTGACGACTCTTCTGCGACAACACACCAGCACACGAAAATCGGCCAAATTCACGCGTTGGCTGGAGCGTCTTGCCGAGTTCGATTATACCGTCGAATACAACGAATCAACTGCCGATGCACTGTCGCGACTACCGATTTCGCAAGATGGCGACGCGATCGATGACGATTTGACGATCCGTGCTCTGGGTGACGACGAGACCGATCAACCGTTGTCTTTCAAACTGTTGGTCAACCAATCAAAGAACGATGTGCGCATTCAAGCGGCAATACGTGCAATACGACTCAGTGGCAAGGCTCGAGCGGATCAACTGTCTAAGGCGCTCACAAGCAACAGTTCGATTCAAGCCGAGATTGCTGTCGACGGCGATCTGTTGGTTCGGGGTGATCGAATCGTGGTGCCGGCTTCGCTTCAACGTGTGTTGATCAAGCGCGCTCACCGTGGTCATCGTCGAATTGGACGGATGAAGCGACTCCTCCGTTCGCGGTATTGGTGGCCGGGTATGGACAATCAAGTAAGATGCTGTTTTCAACTACAGGATCACTCCGTTAGAATGTGGCAACTCTCCTGCCAAATTGCTCTTCGGACGGAACATTCGATCATACATGGAGCCGCGAAAGCCTGGTTCCAACCATGCGGACGAGCAACCGGTCTCCCAACATGCAACCGTTACGACACCTCGAGTCTTCAAACATGGCTTCAACGTGGGCGATCTGGTACGTGTTCGACTTCCGCGTTTGCCCAAAGGAAGGTCACCGTTCACATCTCTTTACCGAATCAGACGAGTGCTGGGCGATCATACGTACGAGCTGGACAATGGCAAAGTTTGGTCATCGCGAAACCTCGTCGCGTTCAGACGAATAGCACCGTGTACAGTCGACATCTGGCGTGGCGACACTGGCCTGCAACGACGGTTAAACCGATCCAGTCGAGGGTTACCTCCAGGTCGAATCACCGTGGTGCCGGGCAGACAGAAGTACTCTGAGTCCTTCGAAAGGAGGGATGATTGATGTAGCTTGCTCGTTGGCTGTTTGAATATGCAAATGAATGCAAATTACGAACATGGTAGCAAACCCAAATATGGGTATATAAGCTGCTACATTTTCAGTCTCATTCATTCGCCTCGTTTGTGTTTCTTTAATAAACCTCCATCTGATCATATTTTGTGATAAGGACAAAATAGCATTAAGATGAATACTAGGCACTATAATATCTATTGGAACGATTAATCGGTTAAGCTAGCAAGGTTAGACTGACTTTCTCAATTTGTTTGTTACTTCTGAACTATGTCGTTTACTCTCCGCCAAGATCTGAAATGATCAAATTGTCTATTAGTAAACTTTTCAACAGCTGACATCCACAGTGGCAGCTTAGAACCATCTGTTCTGCGTGCGACAAATCCTAGCAGAGCTTACTGTACAAACTGAACAAGCTCAGATCGAATATTCGACATAATTATTTGAGCGATAGTCTCTGTAAACTGGAAATAGCTCAGAGTGCTCACTTTTGGTGTGTCACTGAAGTTAGGAAACATATATTATCAGGATACTTCAGACATTACTGGTGTTCGCGATGGGGAAATCATTAGAATAGTAGGATTGGCTGTGCCAAGCGGTAAATTTAGGTCTAATTGACGTGGGATCTTGTAGCCGGCATATTCTCGCCGTACACACATCATACTTTGTCCCTTCTACAATGTTGTAGGTGTGCACAGATTGTTTGGCGCATAAGGGTTGTACAGGTTGTTGCGTAAACGTTTCAACTGCTTCGCATTGATCGTTAGTGTTTCTGTTTATATTGCGTACCACGCGTCTAAGTTGGTAGTTTTCCTTGTTGTATTTGAGCGTATCATTGTATTATTTTCTAGGACTACGAAGAATTTGACGGCATCAATTTGCAGTATATTGCGACGCAGGGATGTCTCCCGAATACAGTCGATGATTTTTGGCGTATGATTTGGTTGCAAAATTCTCGTATTATTGTCATGACAACGAAAGAGGTATGTCGCCACAGCTGTTTTGAATTTTCTTAATTAATTGAAAACATAAAATATTTCAAATACGTTTTGTTTCTTGATCAATGTTATTCATCAAATCTTAAAATGTTCTATTATGATTCAAGTATGCTAATAACATTACCAACATTGATAGATTTTATTGCGGTCCGTATAGTTTAATATAAATTTTCTAACTAGTAGGGTTGTGAAAGATATAAAAACAGCAGTAATTATAATGACGAACAATTAATTTTACCAGCAACAATCCTGAAGTTTGGCGAGTCTGTTGTCTGGTTTTTGACGTACACAGATCGTTCTGTACGGTTACTTTGTGAGCCTCGTTTCGGCCGAAGAAGTTATTGCTTTGCACAATGGCTCAACGGCTCGGATCGGATGAATCGGATCGGTAATCGTATTCGCTCTTCAACTGGATGAGGTAGATAAAAATAGTTTTCTGACCTACTGTGATGATGCTGTATTTAAGCATCTTGTGCCCTATATACTTTTACAATTGTTCATAATTGATGTTTTTAAGACTTACCTATAATGATTATTTGTTTTTTAGATTGAGCGCGGCAAGGTGAAATGCTCCAGTTATTGGCCCGAGCTCGGATGTAGTCAACAGTGTGGCCTTCGTAAATCGTTGACAGTGACAAACATTTCCGAGCAAACGATGAACGACTACACCCTACGTACATTAACGCTCACCGATGGCAACAGCAAAGCGGTCTCAAGTTCAAAGAACGCCGATGCTGTAAGTTTAATCATCCGAATTTGCTTGTTTTATACTTTAATGTAGAGCTCCTAATTATGTTTCTGTGGAATGCTATACATATTTCTTGTGTGACATATAGGCTAAAACTTTAGCGCGTCAATATTTCGTACCCGGTTAGAGATTCATACAGTAGGACAACTGAACGAGCAAGAAGATTTGGAATATTTATGGCGATGGCGATATTAATGTTAGCATTTGTCGTGTTTTTATAGCTTTTAATCAATTTTTTTCCAAAAATGTAAGTTATTCAGCAGCTATTCTGTTTTAGACTTTCTTATTGTTGTTAGTGTTTATTTTTATTAATACCTGGTGTTGTTTTTATTATTTTTTTATATATTTGGTTTTCATATAATGAGCCCGCTTGACGCGAAATTGCAATTTTTCCAGGAAAACTTTGCTTTGTTCGAAATTCGGAATCAGCATCGTTCGCTACGATCAGCTATTTACCAAACGAGTTTGCTATGCGATCAAATTATTTTATTGTTTAGGCATTTAGGGACGTCTTTTAAAATTTATGTGTCGGACGGTTTATATAGTTATAAATAAATTCTTCCTCATTTATCCTACATGTAGAAAATTGACGCAGAATTGCAGCGTTTATAAATTGTAATTATGCGCGACTAAACTGAAAATGACTCCGCAGACCATCATATTTTGTTTTTTTTGTAAAAATTTTCATCACCGAACATTTTCTTGTCGGTCAGAAAATGCTACTTTTTGTTCGCAAATATCAAATATGTTCGCGAACGGTAATTGATGAATAATATGACCGTCCCGTTTATGACGTCACAGCTACATTAAATGTATTCGCGAACAGAGTCGAATCCTGTTTCGAGGCTATAAAATGCTGCGGAATAGTCATAACACGAATGATATCCTTTAAGTCTGCGCTAGCAGTAAATCCAATCGAATATCTTATTTGTTCCGTAACAATGGATGTGGATTCGACATTTGCAAAATAGGATGGTTAGTGGAGTCACCTTAAGTTTATTAGCACATTACTAGTTTTGTTGTGGAAAATTTAGCGAAACAGATTAAAACTTTGATTATCGTTGGTTGGCTTGTGTGTTTTAAATGGACTTTTGGTTTTGATGACGACGTGTTTTAAACAATGGCATATAATTTGATGGGACATATGGGACATCGTTTGATCTAGAGTTACTCGACGCTTGAAATTATTTTAGACTAATAAGTTCTGTACAGCAAACTCCAATTAGCGATCACTTATGGCGTTTATTTATTCGAAAGCCTAAACCACCAGCGAAGCTGGTTTGCTATACCTAACGGTTCTGCTGGTTTCCAAAATTCTTTGACTTAGCAATTTTGCTTTTTAGCAGTCGAGTGGACCGCGGACAATTTATCATTTTCAATTTTTGGGATGGCCAGATCACGGTGTCCCGTCGGATCCCGGTTCGGTTCTTAGCTTTCTCGAGGCTGTTCATCAATGTTTAGCCACTAATTTCCCGCAAACAGCATCGACCCAATTTCCCTATAGCCACACGCCGGGACTGCCTGGTCTCTCGCCTAACCTAATTTTGTGTGGTCCTGGTGGACAGAGTAAAGATCAGTTGTCTCAAAGATCGCCAAAAGAATTTACGCCAAAATCCGGTAGCAGCTACGGCAGTAGTACAACGAGCCATTCTGGATCCTTGTCAAGTGGACCTTGTAGCAGTGGTGGAGCGATCTCAAGTGTCGGTCCCATTGTCGTTCATTGTTCTGCCGGAATTGGACGCACTGGAACGTTTATAGTTATCGATATTATACTTAATTTAATCAAAAGACTAGGTGAGTTTGGTTCTATGTAATTAAACGCTGATATTTAGATGATACGCAATAAATTACGTGTCTTTCCTAGACCCCAGCCAGTAGTTGTTCAATTTTGAAAATACTACCCAAATTTTGGTACCGTTCGACTCAGCTCATTGAGCTTAGTCTGAAAATATTAATTTCGTCCAATTTGATGACAAAAATTGTTTTCTATTCTTTGGTTCCCAATAGTGTCAAAATTTTCGAAATTTTTTTTCTCTATAAATGTTAAATTTTATATACCATTCGAACCGCTGTAACTAACTAAGTGAAACAGAGTCGCAATTTCTTCTGTATGTTCACAATTTGACCATTTTCGGACTCTGGTGGGATTCTAGGAAAGACCCTAAATTGCAGTTCTGGTAGCACCTATAGCTATTTACTGTTCTTTGCGAGTATTACAGTTCATTGATTTTTCTTTCTTAATTGTATAAAAAATGTGGTCGCGGTCTAGTTTTCTTTGTTATAACCTACTGAATTCTGTTTGGTGAAAGCATTTATTATTAAAAAATTTATTTTATTTAAACTAACAAACTCATCAGATAACTTATAAACTTTGCAATTTATTCAACAATGGAAATGTCTATTCAGTTTCACAGAC
The DNA here is from genome assembly GCA_030248225.1 of Trileptium ribeirensis. Taxonomy (NCBI): domain Eukaryota; kingdom Metazoa; phylum Nematoda; class Enoplea; order Enoplida; family Thoracostomopsidae; genus Trileptium; species Trileptium ribeirensis. The sequence continues at coordinate 16,938 of JASANE010000391.1, read as the reverse complement.
GACCATTTTGTAAGTTAAGATTATTGCGGAGCGCAGACGACGGCTTCTTGTTCTGTTCACATGTAGTACGTTTAAATGTGCCTTCTGTACTCACACAGGGGGTCGAGCGCAATACTTGCGCTATTGCCGTTATGACTGACTGGCCTACTCACAGTGGGATGCATGTGGGGACCAAATATTACCCCACTTAGCAGAAACCTCTAAGTTCTACTGAATCCAAGTTTTTAATGTCCCTAAGCCGGTGTTTTATGTTTATATACTAAATAAATATTTTTCAAACATTAGTTACTACTATTGTAATGGTAAACATAAATATGTGCATAAAAACGAACGCGAAACGTGGACGAACGTAAACGCAAACGAACGTTGTAACGTTCATTTATACACTAACGTTTTTTCGTTTTTTGTGCACTTTTTTTGTCTGTAAATGTGCGTAACTGAAGGTAACAACCAAAATTTTGTTCTCTCCAATTTCAAATTTTCTTCAAGAATAAACATGCAGAGGTCCTAAAGTTCCATCCCGTTTTTCTTATGTTATTGACAGGACAGAATAATGTGTATCGGTGATTTCCAGTTCGGTCATTTTGTTCCCGGAAACGCACAGGATCGTGAGCGGAACATTTAGTACCGAAAACTATATTTCTACCGCTGTTACAAGACATGTTAGTTTCAACGTTTTTACCTACGTTTCAAGAAACGTGTATTATTTTACAATAGAAGAGATTTTTGATTATTTTCTAAGATGTGTTAATTTTTTGAAACATTTAAATATGACATTTCTAATTTAAGGTCTTCAATGCGACATCGACATTCAGCGCACGGTTCAGATGGTTCGTTCACAACGCTCGGGAATGGTTCAGACGGCGGCGCAATACAAATTTGTCTATATGGCCGTTCAGCATTACGTCGAAACGATCGCTCAACGACAACGTGCTGAAGCTGAATTGGTAAGTTTGACGTGGGGCTTAATTGAGATTATGGGTAAAAAATCTCAAAGTAAGACAACGCTCCGATGTTAATTTGTTATTCAATTAGTTTTCTTGTGAATGAATCCAGCATTCCTGTAGTCTCGCGGTTCTGGGACCATTCCCCAATGTAGGTTGCATTTAACCCCGCAGATTTTTAGTTAACTGTAAATCACCAATATGACTTGAATAGTAACACACCAGAGCGACGGATAATGGGTAAAGTGTATGAAGCTATCATTTTTGAACCTAATTGAACTATCACCACTCAACTGATCACCACTCAACTGATATGTTTTCAAACTTTTCATGTCCGATGAAACTAAGGTATGATTATTGGTCTAACATATATTTACTTTCCAGTTCCGTCAGTTGAAGTGTAGAGCCTTTAAGTTAAACGTTGTGTGAACGTAGAGTTCGACGCTCCAACCACCGAAGGAATTTCACAATTAGTAGCGATAGTTACGTTTTGGCGACGTTCAAGTTATAAGACAGCACTGGGTGACATAGTTATAATAGATTTTGATGAGTAGTCTGCTTAAAATGAAGCTTACAAAAACAGGTAAAATACAGTTCAGTAAAATCGCGTGGTACAAACCAAAAATTCACTACAATGACGTTTCTACTATATCCATCTTTATTTTAGTAGTCAGACTAATCGGGACTGAACGAACATTTCCATGTAAACAGGGTTTTTACTATAAGTGCATTCACTGTAAGCACAACCTACTGCATTTTGGACTTCAGAGTTAGAATAGTTGTTCACTTACTATGTATTAAGTTCTGAAATGATTGATAGCTATAGCGTCGTTCTGGTACCAGGATGTGTGTTTTATTGTAAGCACACCATACGGCATTTTGGAGTTCAAAATTAGAATAGCTGTTGACTTACTGTGTGTTAAGTTTTTAGATGATTGATAGCTATAGCGTCGTTTTGGTACTAGGATCTGTGTTTTATTGTAAGCACACCCTACTGCATTTTGGACTTAAGAGTTAGAATAGTTGTTTACTTACTGTGTGTCAAGTTCTGAAAGGATTGATAGCTATAGCGTCGTTCTGGTACCAGGATGTGTGTTTTATTGTAAGATTTTGGAGTTCAAAATTAGAATAGCTGTTGACTTAGTGTGTGTTAAGTTTTTAAATGATTGATAGCTATAGCGTCGTTTTGGCACCAGGATGTGTGTTTTATTGCAAGTGATTGCAAAAAAAATCATAAAACATATTTGCCAAAATATTTGGTAGTATACAAAGACATACGCTTTGTCGGATCGCTCTTAATAGTGCGATTTAGCATTTTAGTACTTGTTGCAAAACCAGTCGGTGCTGCTTTTAACACCGCCTCGTCGGCCGTCGACAGCAGTGACAATATTTTACTATCGATACTGATTGACGCCCTTAAACATTGTTTACTATTTTTCGGCAAAATGAATACAGCTATCACCCAGGTGAATTTTTTTAATTCACACGCACCATATGAAATGCCCCCAATTTTGCTTTAATTTCTATTAATTTTGCAAAACTTCGACGCTACAGAAGTTTTGTGGTGAAATCATGTACGCTTGGTGTTCACTTTTCAATCATGCATAATCGGTTTTACGGTAGGTAATTTCCCATGTCGCACGCGGAAAACGCGGATAGTATAAAAGAAGAATGTACAAAACCGGATATAGTAGACATAATCTTCGGCATCTTTCTTTACCCGAATGTTACAAACCCCCGGGGACAAAACACGTCGAGAAAGTTACTGCAGACGCGTGATGAGTGATCTTCACGTAAGCGTCCGGAAACCTCAATGTCAGGTACTTAGGTTGTGTATATGGTATGCATATTATAATACTGCAATAGTGCTGCAATTTTAATCTACTGCTGCCCGTTATCCAATGCTTTAATGATCCAACATCGCAGTCCTGTATTGTGCTGTGTGTTTTAGCGACTTCAACAGTCTGACCGTGACTATACGAATATTGAGTATAACAATAATCAGGAACTCGGCGTATCGAATGTTTTGACGGGTAGCGGCTACTCTGGCTTACCGTGTATGATTCAAGGAAGAGGGCCCGGTGCCAATGTTAATCAAACGTCGCCTCCAGCGCTCGCGCCACGGCTGGCTATGTCAAGGTAAGGCTATTAGGTATGCCATAATTATTGTGTCTATATAATCCAATGTTTTTGCAAGCACTGAATTATCAGTAGCATAATTTAGCAACGATAGCTGTGACAAATAAAAATATTAGGGTTGATCTTGTTTTTTATGATGATTATCGTTTAGAATATTTCTAGCGACATTGCAGCTGCGATGCAAGATGTTTTGGTTTTCACTATCACAGGATTACGCTTTTTGAACATGCTTAGACAGGCAAACTCCGACAATGTGTGTATGGCAGAAAGCTATGGCGAAGGCTTTTTGCTTGCTTATGCATTCTCCTAGTAATAGTACATAACGATGTGTGTAGTTGGTATTAATTGCTTTGTTCGGGCGTGGCTAATGTACATTCAGCGACTCTTCTATTTTGAGCTTTCAGAGCCTCATTTCAACTCCAATAACAACTAAAATATTCTTTGTTCGATTTTCCTTCAGTGACTAAGAAGATGGAAACTTTTCTAAGTTTGCAAAATCGAATTTCAAGAAAAAATCTTATCTCAAGCGTCATTCTGCGCGTTGAAATGGTTGTACGCCGCATAAAATAACAAATTGATTTTATAGTATTTATTAACTTCGAAAACCTATAAATTCATGTCAGCACTCTGCTTACCTTAAGTGAAACGATTTTTTTAATTTGACGATTTATTTGCTAAAATAGGCTCTTGCGCCGTCGAGCATACCTTATTCAGGTTTAAAACTATAAAAGTGGTGGGTTTGATTGGTTAAACAACTCTATAAACATATCGCACGCACAACAGGCAAAAGTACATTCAAGATTTTGAAAATTTCACTTTTTTGGGGCATGTTTCAAACTGCGGTCGTGTCGCGCAGTGGCTTGAGCGCAGGGCTGAAAATATTGAGGTCGTGTGTTCGAGCCCTCCTGTGCGCATAATCCTCTTGGACAACAAACTAAGACCACGTTGCTTACTCCGGGGTACTAACCTATAAAATGGGCATGCGCTTGCTGAGAAAGTTAACAGAGTTTTATTGTCGGAAATGGCATCCCGTCGAATCTTGCGCTTCTGCAGCTCCGATTGCAATTTGCTATTAACATACGGATGGATACGTAATGGAGCAACGAAGCTCTTCAGGTCGTGACTGAAGTAGCGCCTCGACGAACTAGCAGAAGTGAGGAGATATGTAGCGGATTGCGAGCCAACTACAGTAATCACATTAGTAAAAATTATTATTTGACCATTTTTAATATCGTCTATCATTGATGAATTATTGTAATGGCCGCCTAATCCAGTAAATGCGTCAGTTTTAAAACCTGTTGCTTGTGACCTGGAGTATAATATTTTTTGCGATCAGCACGGTGTATTTTTACTGTCGTGGTATGTATTTTAGCACCAGCAGTCCTGGCAGTAGCGGTAGCGGTGGTTTTTCAGCGCCTGCAGCAGTTGTGCAACAGTCGCCGCCTGGACTAATAAAGCTGGACCCTCCTCCAATACCAAATCGACCAGGAAGGCGTGGCCAGCTCCATCAATCCCAAATAACGCGGTCTCAACAGCCGCAAGGTAGCAGACCAGCAGCAGCTGAAACGATTATGCAGGGTACAAACGCTACTACCAGTGCTCATCCTGTGGTCCATTTGTAATGTGCTCAGACGATAGTTGTCACGTGTGTATGGATCCCGGGTGGCGTCGATACCGAATAATCCAAAAGTGACATTTACACGTTTGCGCCTGTTTCGGGTGTTCATTCTCATGATGTTAAGCTATTATTGTCATCGATTATTTGGGAGATGTGCCTCAGCAATGAGCTTATTGAACGCTGTAAATAATCTAGTACTGCTCTTTTATATCATAGACACTAAGTGCTACGAACTCATGCTAATATATATATCGCAGAGTAATTGAATATTTAGCTTATCGACACGGTTTCGTTTCCAGGAAGCTGGAATTATTTTGAGTTGTGTTTACGATGTTGATTACATACCTGCACCGTGTCGAATTAGCTACCTAAAAATGCACATTGTGTTTAAAGCCGGCAACTGCTATGATGTTCACAGGTACAAGTGCGGCGGTACACATTTAAACTGACCTAAAATGTGGCTATAAGTCTTTCTTTTTCAATTCTACACGCTGTTTTAGGCAGTTGCTAATCGTGGCGATGCTCTTACAATTTTTGTTACTGAAAAAAAGCAGTTTATTAATAATTTTGAAAACATATCTTCGTTTTTCCACCACGAGTTTGACGCCGGTGTTGAGAGAAATTGTGATGCTGCGCGTATTGTCTTTCTTCTAGATTGCTAAAAGTTAATAATAATTTTGTGCAAGAGTGTGACACGCGGTTACGAACGCTTTGCCTGCATACAATAAAATAAGCTCCTGTTTATTGGCTCAAGGGTGTTTGGGTTGTTCCCCAGAGTTCTCTGGTAGTATCGGCTGCACTTCTTTTTGGTTTCTTACGGGTACCAGTTGCCCCCAAACAACCAAAGAAGCATAGCAAGAATATCATTCATCGATGATTGTAATTTATTATCTTATTGGCTTTTGGCGGCCCAGCAGCTGGTAGCGAATTCCATCCAGTGAAGCTTTAGGTAACCCCAGAATTTCTTATGAGGGTAAGCCTAAAAACTAGGTCCTTTTGGTTTCTTACGGGTACCAGTTGCCCCCAAACAACCAAAGAAGCATAGCAAGAATATCATTCATCGATGATTGTAATTTATTATCTTATTGGCTTTTGGCGGCCCAGCAGCTGGTAGCGAATTCCATCCAGTGAAGCTTTAGGTAACCCCAGAATTTCTTATGAGGGTAAGCCTAAAAACTAGGTCCTTTTGGTTTCTTACGGGTACCAGTTGCCCCCAAACAACCAAAGAAGCATAACAAGAATATCATTCATCGATGATTGTAATTTATTATCTTATTGGCTTTTGGCGGCCCAGCAGCTGGTAGCGAATTCCATCCAGTGAAGCTTTAGGTAACCCCAGAATTTCTTATGAGGGTAAGCCTAAAAACTAGGTCCTTTTGGTTTCTTACGGGTACCAGTTGCCCCCAAACAACCAAAGAAGCATAGCAAGAATATCATTCATCGATGATTGTAATTTATTATCTTATTGGCTTTTGGCGGCCCAGCAGCTGGTAGCGAATTCCATCCAGTGAAGCTTTAGGTAACCCTAGAATTTCTTATGAGGGTAAGCCTAAAAACTAGGCATATTATCATTGTGTGATACATCATGTTCGTATGGTTGCATGTCGGAAGGTAACCCCAGAATTTCTTATGAGGGTAAGCCTAAAAACTAGGCATATCATTGTGTGATACATCATGTTCGTATGGTTGCATGTCGGAAGGTAACCCCAGAATTTCTTATGAGGGTAAGCCTAAAAACTAGGCATATCATTGTGTGATACATCATGTTCGTATGGTTGCATATCGGAAGGTAACCCCAGAATTTCTTATGAGGGTAAGCCTAAAAACTAGGCATATCATTGTGTGATACATCATGTTCGTATGGTTGAATGTCGGATTTTTATATAAGTTGCGTTATGAACTAATGTATAAACTAATTGAATTATACAGTCGAAAATATCAGTATTCAAGTTAGCGAAGTATAAATTAATTTGTACTATGACTGCAATCAAAAATGTAAAATTTTGAAATGTAGAATTGAAATAATCGTTCAAAATTTCTCAAGCATTTCAGCACAAGACTGCCACAATCCGACGTTCAGGTAAAAGTTTCCAGGAATACGCGCAGGATTCAAATCAATATTTGTGCATATATGTGCCGCGTCTCATATATCCACAAAGCGAAATAATAATGACTACCACATTATAGACGCAATAATCTGCTCGACATATACATTGTTCGTCTAAGGAACTTGAAGGAATTATGTATCATTGGGTGTTGCAACTCTTAGGGTTTTTCATCCGGAGTTAAGCCCAGTAGTTAAGTAATTCGAGGTCCAACCATAAAGAAATAGATTGACTGCAACACTTATTGACAACCTTATACACAGGTATTGCAATAAAACGAGTTGTCAGAAAAAAGGGGGTAATTCCGCTTACATTTCTGATCATAAGTTTCGATCGAATTTCACAAACCTAGTCAAATATTGTGGGGATACCGTGAGCGCAATGCTAGTTAGAATTTCTGCATTTAGTTACTTCTATTACTCTAACAGCAATAATATTATGTAGATATTCGTTACCAATTTAGTCTCACATTTTAGATATATATGATTGTCACCTGTGCGCCCTCTGCCTGAATGTGTTGTGGAAAATGCACGCGCGATGCAATAATCGCTAACCGCTGCACGTATTACGTAAATATAGTCGTTATTATGTCACGGCGGTGTAGATCTTGCACTGGCAAGGCTCTGATCACTTTTTCGACACACGCGTTGAAGATATAGAGTCTTTACATTGCATTCGATTCGATAAAGCGCATACGTAATTTTATCGGGTCTGACTGGGTGATAAACAAACCGGTCTAAATAGGGCGTAACAAATTATAATTGCACATTATACGCATGGTGTGTGGCAACGATGCTCAATTTGGTAGGACGGATCGGATGTGACTACAGATTCGATTGGATCGGATGCAGTGTGCATACTTCCTGATATACATACATGGTAAACGTATTGTTTGCAATGATTGCGCTAAGCTGTCTTTTAAACACATGTTTACTATTGCAGTTTTACTTGTGCTACATAATCATACCGAGGATTCGCTGGGTTTCCTAAAATTTAACCTTTTAATGCTGATTCATAAAGTGACGTATTTCTCATGATGTATACATTGCGAACGACTGTAGAATTCTGAATTTGTTTTACTTTCTCTGCCTTGTTATAAAAAACCGGGGAACAGCTTATGAGTAGCGTAATGGATAGCGCTCGAGACTCGGAGCTACCAGGTTCAATCCGGCTGTCGTGAAGAAACTAAAGGTACTCACCAGTAACAGCTAGCAAGTCGTGACAGACTGAAATCGTCGACAGCAACAAGGAATATGGGCGCGGGTCTGTCGACTTTACTCGGTTGACGGCACTGACAATAAGGTGGAGAAACACACGCAACGTGACGTTCGATAGCGGTAGCTGTAATGGTTGGAAGACGGAGTGGAAGGCGAGAAACAGTAGCTTTATTGTCGACAATTGACAACCAATCGCGTGGCAAAGACGACGTTTAGAGGTGACACGGACGAATGTTGAGCTGGTAACAGCAGGTAAACAACCGGCAGAGGCGTACGCATCGTTGATGTTGTTGCTGTTGAACAGTTGTTGTAGTTGTTGTTATAGGACAACGAGGAAAGACTATAATTGAGTGACAACTGGAAAACACACAGCGGCAAGAAAATGGGAATGACGAATATCGGAACGCAGGTACAATGTTTATGTTACTACTCTGTGGTTCTATGAAGATATGATGTTGATGATGGCAATTGATCATGTGTTGATTGTAGATGACGGCACAATCAAAAGACAATCCATCACAATGTAGACTTTTATATATGATACACTATAAGTCACTGAAACTGCCAGAAAGCGATGCAAATGGAGGCTGGGACGACCGAGGTCGCTCCACAGGCTTCTCCCTCTGCTTCATGTCGACCAATGATATGGCTTCGAGCTAGAACAAAAAACGAAAGAGCAGCAGAACGAGTCGTAAAATGTCAATTTCAGTTCATGTTACAAAGTTACATGACACTCCCGCCAAACGATGTTTTTGCCGAAGTGTAGAAAATAGCTGCTCTCACAAACTAATGCGAGGCAACTCGACGACAATTGTTTTTAGTGAGTTTAGAACGACGGTGTCACGCCAACTGCCGCTAAACCAGTGGATACTGCGTCTTTTGCTGTTGAGAAGAAAACTTCTGAACCATTAGAGGCTTTTGCTCTTCTACATGCTTCATCAAACTCAGCTTGAGTGAACCCATCGAAGTTAGCGTCATCGTCGGTGACGTCGCCTGTGACAGAAAAAGTGTCGTCAGCATTAGCTACTGCTATCTCGTTGACTGATCCATTATCAGCAGCGTCATGTATATTATCGCTGTCTCGACCATCGTTGGCTCCATTGCGATTGGCATCGCCGTCAAGCGTGACGTTCTCAGTCTTAGGTGGACGCACTTCCAGTGGGTATAAATGATGTACAGAACGTCGTATGGTCATGTTATTTGGTAATAGGACTTCTGCCGCGCGGAACTGCCCGTCGGCGCTGGTAATTAGTTTCACAACTTTGGCAATTTTCCAGGAGCCGCGCGGAACCCCACGATCTTTGACTTATACAATATCATTGATACTAGGTAGCCCGGATTTATCAGCTCGATGTTGTCGATGGTAAATGTGTCCACGTTCTCTCAGACTCAATAGATATTCGTCACACCAAAGCTGCCATACACGTGACAGTCGTTTCTGGCTATATTTCTAATATCTAACTAGGTCTCGACCGACATATCCGAGACCAGCAGGGCGCAGTTGATTGTCAGTTTCGGGTGTGCCCGTACATCGATCAAGCAAAAAATCTACGGGACGCAACGCAACTCCGGATTCAAAATCTTCATACATATATGTAATCGGTCGTGAATTGACTACCGCTTCTATTTCTGTCAGCAAGATTACAAATTCCGTCCATGATATCAAGCGTCTGCCAACAGCCATCTTAAATGTTCGTTTTACAATTCCCACCAATCGTTCATAAAATCCACCTTGCCATGGAGCCAATTCTGTGGTGAATTTCCATTTAATACCTTCTTTCGCAGCATAAGAGAGTACAGAATCGTCGGTTACAGCGGCTTGCCACAGACGATCGCACACCCTCTTCGTTACTCGAAACTGTGGGGCATTGTCCGAAATTATCTGTTCTGGCGTGCCCCGCCGTGCTACAAACCTCACAACACACTGTAAAAACTCTTTTGATGAGCAATCCGCAACAAACTCGAGGTGAATAGCACGCGTTGCGAGGCATGTAAACAGGCACACCCACATCTTTTGTATTTCAGCAGCGACTCGTACATTAACGGGTCCCATGTAGTCGAGACCGGCAAATTGAAATGGGCTAGATCGAGACATTCGTTCGCGAGGCCACGGCGGCATTCTGGGCAACGCAAACGGCGGACCCTTGTATTTACGACATAAATGGCAACGTGTTATAACTTTCCTTACGGCTGCCCGGCCTTGTGGTATCCAATACTCTCTTCTTAGCTGACTAAGGGTGTGTGCGACGCCTGAATGAAAGGAGCGAACATGAATACCGCGAATTATGAGTTCCGTGATATAGTCATTTTTAGGTTGTAGTATCGGTTGCAAAGCTTCAATTGGTAAATCAGCGTGCTCAAAGCGGCCGTAGCACCGAAGAATACTATCGTCGTCCAAACTTAAGCCGAGTTGATTTATCAATCCATGTGGTTTTCTCGACAGCACAGCCGCCTTAACGTCTCCAAAGTGCAAATCTTGAACATATTTGAACCACAAGAGCTTCGCAATATTTAGTTCGTCGCGACTGATCGCCGTATCGGATGAAATGCATTTAAAAATGTATTCTAGAGCACTGCTAGATTGCTGTTCAGATAATAATTTCTTCCAAACGAATAGTCTGACAAACTTCATACACAGTGTTGTCACGCGAAGCAATCGGATAAACGTAGAGAATCGGGACGGCGACATATCGAGAGGCGGAGAAACAGGCGCAATTTCCTGAAGTTTAGCTTCACCCTCCTCGGCCAAAGCTGTTAGGTGTAGTGCGACAGACAAATTTTTTATTTCTGTTGTGACTTCAGCAGTTTCCATCGTCAAATCCGGCAGCTCCGGCCATGTGCTGACATCATCACAAATCCACTGAGGGCAATGCCACCACAGGTCGTCGTCTATGAGTTCACTAGGGCGCTTTCCTCGGGTACAGCAGTTGGCTGGATTATCCGACGTGTTAACATACATAAACTTACAATCTGGTATAGAATTCAACTCAGCGACGCGATTTTCGACAAACACAGATAGCGGTTTTGAACTTCGCAGCCAGTGTAGTACGCAAGTAGAGTCTGAAAACAAAACCATGTGGATTTTCGTTTGTAATGGCACTGAGTTGCGGACGAACGACCCAGCCCGTCCACCAATTGCGGCGCCAAGAAGTTCAAGTCGCGGAAGGGAAACTGTTTCTTTCGACCTACGTTTCGGAGCCTTTCGGGACTTCTAAAAAACCAGATTAGAATACCATCGACTCTGCGCATCATCCCAGCAGCGCAAATACACGGCTGCAGCATAGGCGGTAATAGACGCGTCAACGAAAACAATAATGACGCAACGATCCGGTCGATCCACAGGAAACAGGCCTTCGCACAGTTGTCGAGGTCCGGAAATGTCATATATCGTAGCAACGTCATCTAAAATTTGGCTAGCCTGATCATGTAGAGTAGCGTCCACTGGGTCGTCCCAATTAGACTTCAACTCCCATAAGCGCTGCACAAATTGTTTAGCTCGTAACAGAACCGGCTGGAAAAGTCCCAACGGGTCGTATATAGACGCGATCCGTTGAAGAACATAACGTTTGGTCACGCTGGTGGTTCTGAAATTCGAACAGTTATTTAAAGATAGCCGGTCAGTGGTGCTGTCCCAAAGCATCCCTAGTACCTTCATACATTCTTGACTAGACTGATCAGCAATTGGGATGCGTGTCATGATCTCAGCTGAATTGGTGCGCCACTCTTGTAAATTCATCCCGGCTGCTCTAAATACCTCTTTTGCGCGAAAATAGAACTGCATCGCTGAATGAACGTCGCTTACTCCAGTGATCACATTATCCACGTATGTATTAGAATGTATACGCTGCGCAATCAAATCGTCATTAGATTTCAAGTGATATGATATTACCGCCGCGAGGAGGAAAGGACTACTTATCACGCCAAAGGGAACTCTAGCGAATCTGAGTACAATCCAATTGTCGTTTATGTTACGATTGCTAGGGTCATCAAACCAGAACAACCTTGTAACGTCTCTGTCTGTTTTTTTGCAAGCATATTTGGAGAAAGGCTTTCTCGACGTCGGCTACGAGCGCGATCGAATACAAGTGAAGCATAAGTCTGGAAGCAATACTGGCCCACGAAGTAAACATTCGTTGAGTGATGGACTGCCTTTTCGTACTTTAGCAGATGCATCATATACAATCCGTACTTTGGTTGTAGCGCTCGAAGGCTTGACGACGGGATGATGGGGTAAGTAATGCACGGGTCCATGACTATTGTCTTGGGTTAACTCATCGTTTGGCACTCGTTCGATGACACCTTTAACGATTTGATCATCAATCACTTCCTGGTATTTAGTCAATATTTCCGGCGTTGATGACTGTAAACGTTTTGCAGTCGACACAAATCTACCGAAAGCCAGTTGTTCATTCGTTGGTAAGTTGGCGTAATTTGGTTTCTTAGGCCAACACACATGGTAGCGCCCATCGTCATAGTATACACTGTCGTTAAATTGACGAAGTGCCTCGTCATCATCGCGGTTAATAGGGTCGTCGTCGATTCCTATAGTTTCTAAACTCCATAATTGATCTACGTTAGGATAGCATACCGCTGGCATTTTGGACGAATATACCAGCTCTCCAGTCATTGAGGCCGAATGGAGAATGTCGGTGAAACAAAGCAAAGTTGGAAGAACTTTGTCTTCAATACGGTTGTTTTGTTCTTTGTACCGACCACCGAGCAAAAGACCAAGTGACGAAGGAATGAGATATAGTCCGGATGGCGTAGTCATTCGAGATCCCACGATGAACTCCCAGAAATAATCTGTCCCGATTAAGACGTCGATTGGTTTATTTTGACCGTCGAAATTGTCGGCTAATGCGTACGTAAGCGACTTGACCAACTGCAGATCTTCCGACGGTAAGGTGTCGCTAACAATGGGACAGTCTGTAATTATTGGTGTGGTCTGTGTTTTAACAATCTGCGTGGTGCCGTCGCGCAGCTAAACTTCGAATGATACTCGAGATGATTCCACTGACAATGTGCGCTTGGTTCCGAATACAGCTACATGAATTGGCTAGGTCCGATGAGATGCTAAATTTAAAGAAGTCGCGCACGACTGTGTAATGTAGCTTCGGTGACTACCCGAGTCGAATAGCAACCGTACTTGCGATGTTGACCCAGTTGTATGGTTGCGGACCGTCACACTTGCCGTCAAGAGCACCGACTGTTCGTTGACACTGAGTAGTCCTGCAGTTACTGTAGAAACTTCAAAATTGCTTTCGCCGGCGGCCTGTTGACAAACAAGTGTTTGATTCGAGAGAGGTTTTTTCTGCAATGCGAACCGGACCGGGCACACTGGTGGTCGATGATCGTTTGTCTTGCAGAAAAAACATCGCACCATCCCTGGCGGCATTCGGCAATCCTTTTCGAGGTGGTTTCCGACAAGACATCGGCAACATTTACCCATTTCTACTAGGCGTTGACGGCGCTGTTCAGTTGTTGTATACTGTGTGCACTCCGCACTATAATGCTTGGCAGAGCAAAAATAGCAGGGATTTGTCGGTACTGCTGGTTGAGAACTTACTGTTCGTTTAGAAACCGTAGTAACTGCCGACGTTGGTAATGAACTTGTTTCTGACGGCTCAGATATCCCTAAGCCGTATGATTGGCGTTATCTAGCATCTCCGGCTTATTCCGAATTGATTTCCCACTTGGAGAGTCGTTTCCGAAAGGATCAAGATCATCGAGGAGTTCTACCAAATCCTCAGAGCATTTAACATATTGTTTTATTGCTGCGCGGATTTCATGAAGCGATGAATGGATGCCGACATTGTCATGTCGCAATAATTCCTTGATGACACTAGACGGGTATTTGCTGAGTATATCGAGGACGAGCGATCGGTTGGCATTCGTGTCTTCACCGGCGGTTTCGAGTTGGCGAAATATCTTCTCACACGAGTCATATGTATTTACCAAGCTAGTAATTTTGTTAGTCGCAGTCGGCATACGTTTAAGAGCTCCGATAATGTGCCCATTGTCACGTTTGAACCGTTCCTTCAAAATTTCCACAGAGGTGTCGTAATTTGCGTCGTTAACAATCAATCCATCAATCGCGTTCAACGCAGACCCCTTGAGCTGCCCACGTAAATACGAGAATTTTTTGGTAGCTGTGATATTCGCGTTGTGAACGTTGGATGCGTATATGCTCCAAAAACTGTCCCATTCAAGATAGTTCCCACTGAATTGCGGAAGAGAAAGTTTTGGAAGTTTGGCGGTTAAAGTTCCACTATTGCGGACATCAATCGTTGCAGCTTGTACGACGTTTGACGACCGTGCAACCGATGCCTGTTCGACGAAGCGCGTTGCTTCCGCTTTCTTGCGTTCAAGGGTGCAGCATAAGTCCCTTGCCAGTTCCAATAATTGAAGGTAACCAGTGGTATTGTCTAGCGCAGCAGCTTCGTAAAGTTTCTGCTCCTCATCAACATCGTCGTCGTCGACTTCACAAATGATGTTCTGCCACTGCTCGTCCTTTCCGGATATTGATGTAACACCGGGCAAAATTTTCGCAGATAGTTCGGATAAATCGTCAGAGTAACGCTGGCAGCCTGCAATGTCAGTTGGTTGTTCAGTTTTAATAAGGTTTTTGGCAGAATCAATGTTATGCTGTAGACGAGCGTTCGCGGGACCAAGTGATTGACGGATGACACCAGAGCGTGATTTGACCATATGACAAATTCGTTGCTCCTGTATACACTGGCAATCCTGCTGGTTGCGCCAATTTCTTCTGTCGTGAAGAAACTAAAGGTACTCACCAGTAACAGCTAGCAAGTCGTGACAGACTGAAATCGTCGACAACAACAAGGAATATAGGCGCGGGTCTGTCGACTTTACTCGGTTGACGGCACTGACAATAAGGTGGAGAAACACACGCAACGTGACGTTCGATAGCGGTAGCTGTAATGGTTGGAAGACGGAGTGGAAGGCGAGAAACAGTAGCTTTATTGTCGACAATTGACAACCAATCGCGTGGTGAAGACGACGTTTAGAGGTGACACGGACGAATGTTGAGCTGGTAACAGCAGGTAAACAACCGGCAGAGGCGTACGCATCGTTGATGTTGTTGCTGTTGAACAGTTGTTGTAGCTGTTGTTATAGGAGAACGAGGAAAGACTATAATTGAGTGACAACTGGAAAACACACAGCGGCAAGAAAATGGAAATGACGAATATCGGAACGCAGGTACAATGTTTATGTTACTACTCTGTGGTTCTATGAAGATATGATGTTGATGATGGCAATTGATCATGTGTTGATCGTAGATGACGGCACAATCAAAAGACAATCCATCACAATGTAGACATTTATATATGATACACTACAAGTCACTGAAACTGCCAGAAAGCGATGCAAATGGAGGCTGGGACGACCGAGGTCGCTCCACAGGCTTCTCCCTCTGCTTCATGTCGACCAATGATATGGCTTCGAGCTAGAACAAAAAAACGAAAGAGCAGCAGAACGAGTCGTAAAATGTCAATTTCAGTTCATGTTACAAAGTTACATGACACCGGCCCTGCATCAAAACTTAGTTCGCGATTATCCAAAGCATAATTTAAATAACCAAGGAAAAGTTTAATGGCTTTTCTTACTGAACCTTGATATAAAGATTTTTGGGTAATCCGGTTTGACGCCGTCTTATGGTCATTGAAAGACAGCTTGGTTTTCAGAAATTTCGGCGTAGAATTGAAACACATCGGTACACCCGTTCTATATAACGTGTAAATTCAGACTGCGTTTAATGCCGCAGCACTTCAATAAATGAGCTGACGAGTATAATATCCACTTAATAAACAATTGTGCATTGTCACATTTAGCCAGCACAGGCAAGTAATAGCATTAATTTGATGTTTATTGGCTTCAAAAATCACGCAGTATTAAATACAAATTTTGTCTGAAATGACCAGTGCTCACTGATTCGAATGGCGACAATATGTAAACTATAATTTCAACTAATTTCTAGCGAATTTACAAACAGGTGCCAAATTTATGCAAGTTTATTCTTATTCTAAATCCGGGCCAAGTAACCCTGAGGGGCGGTGCGTTAGAACGTTAGGAAAAAGAACAGCTTAGAGCGGGGGTTCGTGGGGCGGCTAGGTGTATGTCTCATATAGGGACCTTAGCTTAGGCTAAGACTAACGTTTAAGCTTAGTATATCGAGAACGGTATGGCCTGCATATTATATATTTCTGCCCCTCAAGGTTGCTTGGGTCAATCCTATGCGGGGACGTTGGTTTGTGTTATTTACGGATCGAATGAGCCTTGACCCTAAAGTATATATATGGTGTTTCCACCATAGTAAACATAGAATTCTGATTTTGACCTTCATCACCGCCCGCGGGGATTTTCTTTCTGGCCCTTTTTTCCAAAAAATGACATGTTGATCGATTCGTTCAAGTATTGAAATTTGTTACTCCGTCCTAATTTTTCAGGATAAATATGCGCAAAGATTATCTCTGTTTATAACTCAAATTTAAACGGTTTTTGGGCTGGGAGAGACGAATATTTGCCAACCGAAAAGACCACGTAATATATATGCCTTTATTCGTGTTAACACGTTATCTACTTATAGTATTATGTACCACGATTGTAGAACTACGACGTAACAATTGATGTTTGATTATTCGTACACATCTTGTCTGACTGTATAAATTCTGTGATAACAAAAATGTTAGTAAAATTAATCTAGCTATTAAATTCATATGAGCAGGCGGATGGTAAGGGCAATTAGCGCATTTTCGGAGCAAGTTCATGTATATGTAACAGATCCTTACGGATCGTTACGAGGTGGATAATCCTGGCCACAGCCTAATGGCCAACTTTTATCGAAAACCTATAATCTTGACCACATAGCAATGGTCAACTTTTACGAAAATCTT
>JASANE010000390.1:0-13410 GCA_030248225.1 Trileptium ribeirensis | reverse complement strand
TATATATGTACTCTTGGCTCAGTTACATACTAATTGACAAGGGCTTTGAGCAAAGATAAGATGTTATGTTTATTCAGGTAGTATCTATTTGGGTGTATGGTTTTTGTGTATGTCCAGTATGTTTTAAAATTAGTCGAAATTAGATCAACTCTGTAGCTGCAACTATGTATTGGGAATTAATGTATTGTATTATTGGTTTGATACCTTGGAAGACCGGTGCGGGGGTTTTAGGCATATTGTCAAAACTGATGCTTGAGCCACCTGGGAAGCCTTCAAATATGGTCGATTACAGTGTAAATCGTCAAGTAAAACTTATATGAAAATATATAATACAATTTGTACGTGTCCATCAGTATACTAATAACTGTACGGTTGCATAGGTGATATAAATATACCAGTAAGAACAAATATGTACAGTTTATTTAGATTTCGATGAAGAATATATTTATATTTACGCAGTAATTAGCGACTGTAAACTAAAGTTGTTCACGCAAGCTTCACAGCGAAATGCCTAGTTGTTAACATTTTGTCTTGACAATGTTGATAGTCGTATTGTGTTTGATAATATTGCTTATAATTAGGGCTGCGGTGAAGAACCAAAGTCTGAGCTATTTTTACTATTTTAGGACTGTGTTTTGTTCCATGATACGGTCCTCCATAATGTTCAATACGGCAATTGCGATGCGTCAACCGATCGAGTGTTTGAGGCTGCCAAAATGGCTGATCTGCATGATGCAATAACACGAATGCCGATGGGTTACGATACCATCGTGGGAGAGCGCGGTTTGAAATTATCAGGTATCTTGTTATTATTCTCACGAAATGTGTACATTCTTATACAAAATTAGCGAATTTTTGCTATTATGCAGTTCGTTAAACAAAATTTACCGTAAGTGCATTTTAGGTATTTCACTTTAGTGTTTACGTTTTCACATAGTACAACTGCTGGATTGTATATTGGGTAAACCAACGTTAAAATGCCTAAATATTTATAAATAAAAATGTTCTACGTTTATATTCATAAAGTTCACTCAATGTGAAATTTGTATAATTATGTATAAACTTGAATTTACGCTGTTTATTTAGGTTGTGTGAATACAAAATTCATGTTTATGCTATGTAAGTATTTATCGCAGCTACAAAATGTTTTGTTGCATTATGGAAGAATCTCATAAAATAATATTGCCAGGTGGGTTTAGAAAAACGGTGTCATTAATGGCGTGGCCCATTTCGGTATAACATTTTCGCTCTGTGTGGGACATTAAATATTTTATACGACTTTGGCATTTTTATTTATTTAGTTGCACAATTCCTGCGTCTTAGTGTTTGTCCCATTTTTTCACTCTGGTCAGCCAAATATTAGTAAGAATGCGATCTTCTACATGTAATTTAGTTAGTTAGAACGTGGTTTAGATTTAATTGAACATGAGACTTTAGGCTAGCTTAAATATTTCGTATTTCACAGCAAATGATTTTATGTATTTCCATGGAGCCTCAGCTGAGATTGTTTGCGGCTTTATAATATGATGATATATAATAGCGGCGATGCAAATAAATTACTGTAGTGGGCCGCAGTATAATGCCTTGGCGGGATGGATTAGCTGGAAAAACTGTATCGGCTCCACGTCCATGCAACTTGGTTTCGCACTGATTATTACTAAGAAATGCTATGTATCTGGCAAATTGGCTGAAATTTTGCACTAAGAAGTACATTGAATTAATTAACACTTTATAGTAACAAAAACAATTCAAATAGAACTAGAAATCGAGTGAGAAAGCCAGAGCCAAACCCGAAATACATTTGCCCATCGTTGTTTTCTTATCTCGACTAGGCAGATAGTAGGCGTTGGTAAAATAATACGATGAGGACTGATGTAGTTACAAGAACTACTTTTTGAAGTTACTTGATGTGATTTCTGTTGCGATTCTTTTCGAACCGCAGACAAGGCAGCATTACGCAAAGTGAACAGTTATGTTTTCAGTTGCGCTTTGAACACAGCAGGTATGCTGATCGCACGCAGCGTCGCAGTAAGGTAGTTTCATAATTTCGGGGCCAGATGGCGAAGCATGGTCTTGTGCGTTTTTAGACTAAATTGCATCAAGAATTACAACAAACAGCTTGAAAATGACGCGTTAGCTTACCAGAAGCCAATGGAGTTCAAGAATTAAGTTAGAGGTGGAACATAACATATGGGTATAATATATACGACCCTGGCAGCTCAGTTCTGGACCGGCTGAAGCAATTAAATTGGTATGACAACAGGCTATCAATGAACTACAGTAGTCCAGACGCTCTGTGACATGCAGTTACCTAGGCTAGGGCAGACTACTGCAATATCCAGCGGTGAACTTTCATAGATTCCGCAGGACAACCATTCAAGACCCCGCAATCGACATTATTTGAGGTTCCATGGAAAGCGATTCGTCAAAGACACCACCCAAGTCTCGTACGGTGGAACTATGGCGACAAACGGTTGAGCCAGCGGCAATTGATAGTTGCATGTCAAATCGATCAAAATTTCGTCTAATCAAAATTATCGAAATTTATGTAGATTATTTTGCAATTATTTCTGAGCGTGAATGTACGTAACCACGGTATCAGACAGTCACCAACTCTTGTGTTTACAAGATTTAATAATCATAATAAAATTTGTCATTCACATGTCATTAAAAATGTGCAACTTGTGATATAATATTAACATCAAGACCACTTGTGACAAATATATAAAGTAAAATAGCGCAATATGGCGAGCGACTGTTGAACCAGAGGTTGATTTGGAAAAACCATTGGTCATCCCAGATGAAACGGTTCATTTGATTGGAGGTTTTTACATTCTATACAAGACAAAACATTTTGATATTTAAATTTTAGTTAAATTGTCCGCTTGATTGTCTGTACAGTTTGGGTGTGATTTGATGTTTCGTCAGTTAGTTTTTATGTTATTTTCATTCATATTTTCCGAAATATCATTTTCTTACTACAGTACTGTTTGTTAAAAGCGTATTAAATGTCGCGGTTTTAGCTACTACAGTTTCACTACTTTTTTCTCATTTGATAGCTTGTCTCATTACATGACCGAAATTTTACCTGTGTGTTTTGAGCTGAGCCGCTAGCTCCAATCTGGTGAGAATTTGGGAGAACTTTTTCCAGGTTAGTTGGGAGGACATACGCGCAAACAGCTGATTTGGGTATCTCGTGACTGAATTTTATCACGTTTTATTGCATTTTACAACATATTGCTGTTTATGTTGCATATTTATTATGTACCTACTGAAAAAACATTACGTATTTTTTCAGGCTACACTTCATTTTACTTAGGATTTTCCCACGAGTAGTCTAAATATAGGCTGTTGTAATCGTTTTTGGTTAGGACGATCATTTTTGCCTAGGGAGGGAAAGTAAAATTTTACCTGGGGGAACTGCCGAAATTCTGTGGGAGCTCAAAAATTCAACGCTCCTCTTTGGAGAGGTCAGGATAGCACAGTTATACAAAATGGCTTTTTGTTAGATTATACCCTTGTGTAAATTTGCTTTAAGGTGGTGAAAAGCAGCGCGTTGCTATCGCAAGAACTATCCTTAAAAACCCACCCGTAGTAGTGTACGACGAAGCTACGTCATCACTGGACTCGATTACTGAAAAAGTAAGTCATTATTGTACAAAACAAATACGAAACGGAAATGAACATTGTTGTGTTTAATGAATAGGCGATTTCGCTTTCGTCTAAAAATTTCGGTTCCGATATGTATTTGATTTTATTCATGTTTTGCGTGAAACACTGCGCATTTTTGCCCAAATTTTTAAAAATGCGCAGCAAGATTTTTGCCGAGTCCATATTTTGCAGTTTGATCACTGAAGAAGAAAAAAATTAAATCGTTGTGGGGATTCTCATTGTGTCACTAAATATTCTCTGACTATTCACAAACTACTTTTTTATTTCTGTATATATTGTATGATATAGTGTCATAATTATAATTGTACACATACATTGGCCTCTCCACAGATTTTGAAAAAATAGGGGTTGTGGGATGCCTTCTTGTTCAATCTCGGAGAAATCCTAGATTCGGAGAAGGGCAAAATTTTGCAGTCATTTTTAAGTGCCTTTCGTGTACATATTTTCAAAAAATAAAACAGCGGTAATAAAAGCGGGAGGGGGAGCGGTAAGCCAGGGGTTACCAAAAATTTTTCCTTGTTTCTGTAAGTTTTCGTCATAATTTTCCCCATTTGCTCAATATTGCCTTAAAATTTGTAATTTTGCTATAATTTTCCGCGCTGATGAAAAACCCTTATTTCATTGTATAAGGCTGCCAACAGATATTGATCAAGTTCGAATGGTAAACTAGTGACGTTTCATTTCTTGGACAATGCTTAGTTTAAAAGACAGTTTTGTTGTCTTTTAAAATTCTGTGTTTTGCTTATGTAGTATGCGGAGCGGAGACCGCTACATCTTTGTTGCCTGGATCATTACATGTTGATTTATTACTTCACATTATAGAATATCATGGAATCGCTCGAAAAAGCAACATCTCAGCGAACATCTTTATATATAGCTCATCGTCTGGCAACTATTAGGAATTCAGATAATATTCTTGTTCTTGACAAAGGAAAGGTAACTGAGCAAGGCACTCACGAACAGCTGCTGGCAGATCGGCTTACTAGGTAACATTGCTATTATTTTATCCACATGAAATACAGCCATGGATAGAGTTAACTGCACACTGACACAAGCGCGTTTAAATGCATTTGCGTGGGTGTTTTATGCAGCTAATGTTGTTCGTGATTATACGTTTTATCTTTGTACATTGCTCATCGTTGGCCAACTGTTGGGAATTCAGGTGATTTTTTCTGTTTTCGCTTTTTCCTGATGAAGGTAAGGTAATTTGAGCAGTGTACTTACGAACAACTGTTGACACAATCTAGTAACTGTGTAGGTAAATCGTTATTTTTCTTCGCCGTGAAGCGCTGTTTACCTTTGAACATCATTAACATCGCTTTTGTGAAACCCGTTTTGTAATCTAATATTATCGCTAACTGGTATGCAGTTAAGCGGCATGTAGATTGCTATTTATCTAGTAGCAGTGTTGCGATGGTCTGTTTATGCTATGCAGATATATTTATAGCTGCAAATAAATGCAAAATTATCAACTGAAATTTCAATCGTTTTTGGTTAAGCGAAATTTCGGTTACATGAAACTTTCATGCGTTTCGATTAATCAAATTTTCATTTGAATTTGGGTTCAAAGAGTTTCTCGATCGATATGGATTGCACTTTATTTTTACTTTGTTCTGACATTAACTTGAGAAATTATCCTTTCTGTAGTAAAGCATTGTATACGATCTGAGTACTTAGTTTTAATGTTTCGGTTCATTAAGCTGAGCTATTGATGTGAGAGTATTAACCACGGTCACCACCAGAATTGCTCACGCACGCACGTAAACGCGTTTAAACGCACACGCACGCAAACACGTTTAAACGCACGTGCACCCAAATTTGTTTAAACTCACACGCACGCTTACGCAGACAAACACATTTAAACGTATGCGCACGAAAATGCATTTAAAGGATCATCCAGGCTAGCGCGTATAAGCAGACGCATGTAAATACGTTAAAACGCAGACGCGCATAAACGTATTTCAATGTATATACGTGCATACCCTTGCGTTTTTATACAATTTTTCCGCGACTGTAACCTTTGAACAGGATGATTTTTGATTACATTTTCTATATTGCTGTTTTTGTTTGTTTGAGCTATAGTTATTCTGGAGGTGAACTCCAATAATAATTAGTATTGTACAGTGATATTTTTATTTATAATTGTAGCTACTCGAAGCTGTGGAACTTTCAAAATCAACGCGACAGCGATGACCTGCCGACAAAAACGCCTATGGCTCAAGACAGCGCTGAACAGAAATTGGAGCAAATATTAATGGGTCTTGACAAAACAACTTGTTGCAAATCGAGGTTTTAGAGACCAAAGTGTGTAACTCTTATAAAGCAATTACTAGTTGTTTTATAAATTTATTTTAATAATCATACAGTCTTGTGCTGTTTTTCTTTAGTGCTTTTAATCAGTAAAAAGATTTGATTTTATTCCGACAGCATTTACAGTCGAATAAGTGCAAAATAATCGATAGATATTTCGATAGGCTTTATTAAATTAAATTTCGATCGATTTCGAATAAACGAAATTTCGATCGATTTCGAATAAACGAAATTTCGCGCGATTTCGATTGTAGCGCAGTTTCAAATTTATTAATTTTCGATGAAATGAAATTTTGAGAGGTTTCTATCGATTCGGATTAAACGAAATTTCAATTTATTGCGATTTCGATCGTTTTCGATTGCAGTTATTTTGGCTGCCATTGTATCTTCAATATATAATCTGGTACATATAATGGCCCAGCATTATTTTTGTTTGTGTGAGCATCAAATTTCGTTATCAGGCGCAATTTACATTTGTGTGTGTGACAAATTAAAACGTTATATTGTGCGTTGAAGTACGATGCAATGTAATTTTGGATTTGAAGGAGGACCCTGTTTCCGCGTACAGCGAAATCACCGCAGAAACGAGGAAAACGTTTTATTTTTTCACCAAATTGGGCCGAAAATTTCGAAATTTAGGAACTGAAATTTAGTACCCCCAAAAGTTGATTAGAAGGTATTTGGTGTCCATTTTGCTCAAAATAAACGTTTTCATAATAAGCATACTCTGCGCTTTCCACTCATCTATGTAACTTAAGTCATAGTGCATTTCTGCACATTATTGTTCATCTCAGCAGTCATCCTAGTGCTTCGTGTGCTTGTGGAGCTGCTGACGTGTTAAAATCGACGTATACTATTGCGGACAGAACTGCTACATACGCCACTCGCCAAAAAGACTGTTGCTCGAAAGAAGCCAGCTTAAAAACGTATTGTTTTAATTTTAATAGTTTTGAATTCTCAAGCAGACCAGTCGCTCGCGTCTCGGTGGAACTCGCTTCCTCGAAAAACGACCGTCATTTATTGTACGCACTAATTTGTTTTCGTGTTGTACCTTAAGTCACACGTATCCGCATCCCAAATCTATTTAAATGCAATCGCACATGAGTTTGCGTACACGTGCGCAATAATAATTAATTACAGAAACATGCATTATCCTGGGATTAACAGGGTTGTCACAAATGGGAAATTGATAGAGAGGCGAAAAAACAGGACATTTGATATCAAAGACGGGAAATCTCTAAGAAACGAGAAATTTATCATTGCACTCTCGAAAAAAATTTTGTTTGTTCGCATTGCTACTGTTAAGGAATCAAAAATCAACATCTGCACAAAATCCTATATTGAAGGCACCCTTGTTATAAATTTTTCCACTATGACCAGATTTTGCATATTTTCAGTTCAGTTGTACGCACACGTTTAGTGCATGATTCATAGAGAAGCGCTTGTATGAACTGTACATCCTAAGCTATTGAATCGACAATATTTTATGAAGACACCATTGCTATGGCAATACAATCTTATAGATGGTGTTATCAATAGCACGAGCTTGGAATATTGCTGCTGCAATAAAATTGGCTTGTATTAACTGCATAACAGTAGGGGCGTCTAATTTTTGCTGTGCCAAAAGTCAGCTAGTTGTTATTATAGCAACAATATAATGCTTATAAGCGTTGCAGCAACAGTGATTCCAAGCCATTGAGGCAACAATTAAAAAACTCCATTGCAACAAAAATAAGTTTATGCTTGTGCATATTATTGCAGCATTATCACTTCTTTATTGTAGCAACGTTACAGGTGAAGGTCAAATAGCTAGATACTAGCCACTGCACTTAACTGCTGCGTCAAATTTGTTTTTGTTGGTTCTGATTCATTGAATTGTCTGTTTCTGCTTAGAGTTGAGCGTTTTGCAAACAGGTTTGGGATATAATTGTTCAAATCCTAGCAAAATCCACTAATCAGTTGATCGTCGACTTTCAGATTAATCTCAGCCGAGTTTCGCTGTTATTGGTTACAACCTTGTTGTGAGACCCGTGTTGAGCAAAATATTTCACAGGGTGTGTGATAAGCTGTCTTGCGTCTGGCTAGAGCTGCGCGCGAGTACGGATACAATGAACCGGCCAGCATAGTCTGAACCTTTGGTTCTTTACAAATCCGTATTATATACTAACCACATTTATATTTGTTTATACACCCGGTGAATTGTATAATAAAGTAAAATATGTAACTCATAGGTGTCTAGGATCCTTTGGTTCAGGAACGGTGCACGGCTGGGAGCGAGGCAGGACATGGCTAGAATGGTAAAATCTTTCAAAGTTCATCATTTTAACCAATTTTGATTAAAAATTCCCATTTTCGCCCATTGTCCTCCATTTGCGCCAACAGTTTTGCAGTTTTAACAAAATTTCGGTACGCCGTGGGGCACAGGGTTGGGATGGCTGTGTATTTTAAGAGGTGGTCAATATTGCTTTATTTATTGGACGGCCTGATTCTGAAGAGGACAAATCCTTACTTATGCGAACACCTATGATATACAGTACGCGCCAGAAATGATCGTCGCATTTTGAGCGAGTGACTCGCTCGAGATTACAAGAAACTATTTAAATTAGTAGTAAATACTATTTTAGAACAAGTTTATTTCGAGCGAGCCCAAGTCATTTTTAGCGCGTACTGTAAATATAATTTATTTGTCGCTTTTTTGTTGTATACAATAACTATAATGCAATCAAACATTTGTTGCCATTTGACAGTAATAACAAACTCGAAGGAGATTCTTGTCGACGTTGTTAGATGGTTTCACCCAGGTTACCTCCTATCCGAATATGGTATTGTGAATGTTGTGCAATTTGTTATTATATTTGTCTGTAAGGATACACGCGGTAGATCAAAGTGCATTAGTCAAACAGGCGCTGTTATATTGCTTGGACGCCTTAAAGACACTAAATCGATGATTCTCTAATTTGATAAAGTTATTGGCCGACACTCAGTTGCAAATATTTGCCTCACGGCACTGATTATGCATAATACGTTATGATTTGACTGAATAACTGAATGTTATAATTTGTAAAAAGATCGATGTACTGTTTTCAGTCGTGCAGCAGAAATTAAATATATATTTAGCATGTATTATATAACTTTACACTTTCGTATATGATGCATTGTGTAATGTTTCCCCAAATTGTAGCAGTATACGACCTGCGCCACTAAACAAGGACATGTGCCATATAAATTGTAACCGAACCAAAAATGAAATTAGTGCGCAACGCGTAATGAATGACAAGTGAGTAATATAATGCGGCATCCTAAAATTAAACATGTAGACAATTTGATAACTATTAATGTATGTGGCGGTATATTGGTGTACGATTTGTCATTTAGTGTAAAGATATTTTGACGGCTTTGAGCATGCTGCATATAGCGATTGGATGATTCCTTGGCTGTAAATTGCTGTTCGTCTGTTGGTTTCGGATTTTATTATCTCGAAGAAATTCAACCTTGAAACCTAAAAGAGTTAACGTAATTGAGTTACTGACACAAAAATTTTATTTCAGTAATCTCAACCCCTCATTTATTTTCTAAACCAATAGCCTGTAACCAACCGTGCGATACATTGTTTTTGTAATTTGGATCATCTACAAATCAACACTGAGATTAAGTATCTTGACATTGTTGTTTGACGCGTATTACTACAGAATTACTTATTTATGTGTTTGCGATTCCCTCAATAATAGATTGCACTGTTCATACACTCTTTTGCTCAAGCAACGGTTATCGAGCTGTAATCCAATGTATAAAACTGCCCCAAAAATTTAACTGATGTAGCAGCTTCCCTCTTATTGCACGGGGGCGATATAGTTATGCAGCTAATACAACACAATACAAATTCAGTATACAGTTCCTATGGTACATACGCGACTGTACATTTCCTGCAGTGTCCTGCTTCTGAAACGCGTTCATACGACTGCCTATATCTGTAGTAATTTAAAATATGTTATATCAACCTGATAGAGTAGAACTGAAAAAAAATTTCTACATTTTGAGATTGCTGCCCAGACTGTAATATATATATTTATAAATCACTATTTACTAGGACCAACATAAATAACCTGATATGGGACAGTACCACAATTTATCAACTATAATTTTCTATCGTATTTTGAATATTTTAAATTATTTGCAAAATCTACTTTGCCTAGTAGTATTTTAAACACTTTTGAAGTCGAAGCCGTAATTAAAGGTATTCAGTCTATTGTTGATGGTAAGGCATTCCAATATTTTATTACCCGCATTGGAAATATATGGTGCAGTACGTTGGTTCTGAACGCAGGTTTATATATTCTGTAATTGTGGCCACGGGTTCGCGTTCCGGTAATAGGGGATTGTTTTAAAATTGAATCGTATTCATTGTTGATAAATTTCAAAATTGCAATAAGGTCGATATATAGTGTCTTTAGCTCAAGTGGTTCTAGACCAAGAAATATTAGTCTTTCATTGTACTGCGTTGCAGTCAGCGCGCAACAATCATATAGACGCCTTGTGTAGTAGCGTTGGACGCGCTCTGTGATATCGATATCCCCTGAACACACAGGTGTCCATACGGAAGACGCGGATTCCAGTGTTGGCCGAACATATTCACGACGAAGTACTTCAATATCAGAAGTTAAGAAACAGCGGAA
Organism: Trileptium ribeirensis; assembly: GCA_030248225.1. Taxonomy (NCBI): domain Eukaryota; kingdom Metazoa; phylum Nematoda; class Enoplea; order Enoplida; family Thoracostomopsidae; genus Trileptium; species Trileptium ribeirensis. Next base: position 2,755 of record JASANE010000390.1, on the reverse strand, counting down.
ATGTATATTAGATATTCGGTATGCTTTGCTCACTATATATCTGCAATGATACTTGAATTTTAAGTCTTTGGTGATGGATACTCCGAGACCGCGACAGATTTCGTTGTGTGGTATATATACCGTTTCCTGTGGCGCTATATTAAAATGTGACTTTTTACGCCCAAAGTTCAAAATTTATCATTTTGAAACCGAGATCGTAAGTTGCCGTTTTTCAGACCACTCCGAAATACGGTTTAGTGCATTTTGCATATCAGTTTTAGCAATTTGGGTACTTTCTTGTGGGATAGTTGTGTATAATTTAACATCATCGGCAAACAACTTTATGTTAACGTTAGAGTATATTTTAACATAATTAAATAATTAATATATAACGTGAATAATGTTGGTCCAAGGACACTGCCTTGAAGAATACCACATAGAACGTATTTGTAGTTGGAATAGCTGTTCATTTTAATCCGAAGCTTCCTGTGTGATAAAAAATCTGTTTAATCAAGCTAGACATTTACCAGATACTCCAGGACACGAGAGATTATACACGAGCTTCGTGTGGGAAATGGTGTCAAACGCCTTCGCAAAATCGATATCAACAACGTCTACACTATTATAGATTATGTTTATATCGTTAGCTCAGTCCTAGACACTCGATTAATTGAGTGCTAGTGGACCGCTTAGCGATAAATCCATGTGGATTTTGAGATAAAGTTTTTGATGTTTTGACGTGATTTGGCAAGGACTTATTAATGATCAGTTCCATGATTTTGCAGCAGTTTGAGACCAACAACACCGGACAGTAATTTAATAAGTCCTTGGGGTCTCCTTTTATATATACCGACCACATCAGCGCGTAGCCACATATCGGGTACGCAACCAGTGACAAAGAACTGTTGAAAAATGCGCGAGTGGAAGACTGACTGCGTTTTTCACTTGCGCAAAAAGAAATGCGTGGAGGTATCTGGTGCATGGCTATGTTTAGGCCTTAACTCTGTTACACATAATTAAACATCGCAAGGCATAAACGGCACCCACGTCAACTGATGAGTGATGCTATTTGTAAACGTTGGAAAGATGTTGTCGGAGATTGAATAGATGCCTTGAAAGGCGTTATCTACGATTTCCGATCTGGTTGGATCGTCCGTAGTAATTTCTCTATTTGGCAACTTCAGTGCACTTATTCCAGACGCTGTTGAGCTACGTGATTTTACGTAATTGTATAGAGGATTTGGGTTTCGAGAACAAAAGATATCTTTTTCTTACCTTACTCTTAGTCTCCTGACAGCTTGGCTGTAATTCTTGACAGCTCTTCTGTACTCTGACATGTCTCCTGATTGTTTGCTTAATTTCCACAAAGCTAATCTACTACAGCGGAGTAATTAACACGTAATAACTTCATAACTTTTGTGGTACAATGTTCAGCTCTTTCTTCAGAGGTTTGGACAAAATTAAAATTGTCAAATCTGCTTTGAAAATAGTTTTAGCATTTATCTATTACACCGATGGTTAGAACTGTGTGGTAGCCTTGAAATATTGCTATATAATAAAGCAGATGTACTTACTCCGTTGCATGCAGCTATATGGTTTGCGTATTGGCTTTTAGGATGAAATATTGCTCCATCTCTAATGAAAGACGACTTTTGTAAGGTGCGATCATTGCCGTCGCAGAAAAAAGGTGAGCACGGGGGGCCGCCCTTCGCACTTTTATGACAAACGCGAAAAAATTACTTGCATGGTTACAACAAAATGAATGATGACGATAAGCCCCTCCACTTTTTGCCCCACAAATTTTCTTTCAAAGTCATGCATTCGACGAGTACGCAGACACTTTCTGAGAAATTTGTAAGTCTTATTTTTAAAGTTGGCTATCTGTATGAGCAAAACGTGCGAGCATAGAATATTGTCGATAGGCCAAGGTAACTTTGAAGGCCTAAGGGTAGTGCATCCCATGCCTTTCTCGGTACACTAAGCGTGCGCTTAGGTCCTCGTATGAGACATGTACCTATGTATCTTAAGCCTATAGTCGGGGGGAAGCTCCTCCGCTCGGGTCTTTTCTTTTACCCCCAGCCCTAATTTGGTCAATTTTGAAGACACAAAGCTGATTTTGGTATCAATCGATTCAGCTCGATGAGGCGGTTCTGAAAAAACTCCTTTAACCAACATCCCTGAAATTTTTTGTCGATGTTTTGCGGTCCCAATGGTTTCAATAGTGTACTATGTGCAGTTCGTGCACGCACTTCGCTGTGAATCACGCATGGAGATATCCATCGTTATGGCATCATTGGGTCATTTTTCATTGAAAATTGCGAACATTGAAAAATCTTGCGCAGATTGATCTGAAAAGGCGGGCAAAACGGTCATTAGCAGCCGAAAAATTATGGTAACCCTGGATTAACTATGTTACTGTTGATTTTAGTCGGTTTAGACGAAGGTAAGATATCAGTAAGGTGGAAATAAGTATATAGTTGGGCTGAGATAACTTTCACTTTAACGTGTGAAACTGTGATGCAGGTTCACGTGTTGTTTTATATATAATTTAATATTTTCAAGGAGTCTCGACAGTATATGGGATTTTGCCATTAGGAGTGCTTAGTATATTTGAGACTTGCAGTTTAGTAAATAATATGGTAAACTAGCTTCCGTGCGATTGTTTGTTTTGTTGTATGATAAAATATATATGTATATAGCCATTAGTAATAAAGTTCTGTGTGAGTTAATGGATGAGCAGGCAGTACGGTTTCATTAGATATACCTATTGCCGGCA
>JASANE010000389.1:0-18715 GCA_030248225.1 Trileptium ribeirensis | reverse complement strand
ACGTATTGCTATGGGACGATACGCATGAACGGAGACGTTTTAACGGACGGCAACCGACATGCGACGATACGCATTAATGGATACGTTTTAACTGGATGGTAACGAGCATGGGACTATACGCAGGCAACGGATACGTTTTAACGATGGTAAACGAGCATGGGACGATAGCATGAACGGTATACGTTTGAAGGACGGCAACGAGCATGCGACTAGATGCATGAACGGATACGTTTTAACGGACGGTAACGAACATGCACGTAAACGTAATAATTAGTCCGATGTTTTAATGGATGACGAGCATGGAATGATGCATCAACGGATACGTTTTAACGGACGGTAACGAGCATGGGACGATACGCATCAACGGATACGTTTTAACGGACGGTAACGAGCATGGGACGATACGCATCAACGGATACGTTTTGACGGACGGTAACGAGCATGGGACGATACGCATCAACGGATACGTTTTAACGGACGGTAACGAGCATGGGACGATACGCATCAACGGATACGTTTTAACGGACGGTAACGAGCATGGGACGATACGCATCAACGGATACGTTTTAACGGACGGTAACGAGCATAGGACGATACGCATCAACGGATACGTTTTGACGGACGGTAAAATGCACATGGGACGTACACGATTTACGGATACGTCTTAACGGACGGTAACGAGCATGGGACGATACGCATCAACGGGATAGATTTGCCCAAAATGCGGTACTTAAAATACCTGGAATTTTTCGCTAAACGGGCGGTAATCTTAGGCATGAAGACACCTAGCAGCTGCTTTGCCCACATAGCAGGCACTCACGGGAGTACTATCCGATCGGCAAATACGCAGCGAATTGAAGTCTAACGTTTATCGCAATGTTTTGCGCACTACATGGTTCTAAGTGCTGGGTAGCCACGAAGGATGCCGAGACCCGAATTGATGTTAATAAGGTGAAGGTGTTATGTTGGAGCAGCGGCATAACCAGTCTCGACCGTGTGTGGACCACTGCCATACGAGCTAGAAAATGCGGGAAGCGCGTCTACAATGGTACAGATCATGTAGCACAATCAAATGTCGCATCCCTGGCTCTCATCGGTCATAGTCTCGTGATACACGGCAAGGGACCAAAACGTTGCCCAAGGCAACACTGGTTAGATACAACTCATCAAAATTTGGCAGTTACATATCTACACCATAGGCACACCACGGGGCAAGGCGGCGCGTGCGAAATGGTACAAAGTCTGATGGAAAAGAAAAAGACGATAGAAGGGTTATTTCCTAGATTGACTCCCAGCTTGGAAGTAGACTATTTTGAAGATACAGCGAAAATTTTAGCATCATTCAACTCAGCTCGTCAATGCGGTTCAAATGGTATATAAAATTATATAATCCACTGTATCTTAAAAATTGACTAATTTTGTGCTGTGGGATCCCAGGAATGTCTCTAGAGCAATATTTTCAAGCACTGGCTAGGCTTCCGCAGAACCAGTCGATTATTCGGCTCGGCTCTCGCAGATAGATATTCCAATGTTGTCAGGATCATCTCCTCATGATCCATTTCTGGCTGTGCTCTTCCGATGGCAAGCCAGGCTCGGCTCGGTACTTAAGCTCCGAATAATAAAAGATTGCAGTTCAAGAAATAGCATAATATTAAGCGCGCTATATGCATAGTTATATTTATAAGAGTACAGTTGCTTTCTGTGCGTTTAACAGTCATGTTGTTGTTACCTCAGTTGTTCTTGCTATTGGCCGAGTATTGTACTATACACGAGGTGTTATAACTATATATATTGTTTCAGAAAAGAGCTTTCAACAACTACCAGAGCTTTTCCAGAGAGACTATCACAGACAGATCATAGACTCTTACTCGCCTCAGTGCCTGATGTATGGTTTAGCTCAGTTCTTGAGGCTAGCCGAGCCGAGCTTAGAACCTAAATCCCCGACCCTATCATACATGCACTCGAAATTGAATTCTATGAAAACGTAAAATGGATTCTATGTAAACGTAGATTTTTTGTTTTCGGCATGCTACACTGGTTTCTAACTTCTAAGACCATGCATCCAATGCGTGACAAAATTACAACCAAACTACGACCTACCCTATAGGCTGACAGCATCGCTTGACCCGCTGTGGAAGCGCGGCCTCGAGCGCTAAACGTCACCGACCGGGGACTATTAACCGAGCTTGGCGAAGTACTGCCGTCGACGAATACGTTGCTCGATAGTCGCTTGTACGCACAATATGAAGGCGGTGGAGGTAACCGATTGGGTTTGTCGACTGACAACGTCGTCGATGAACCTATCGATAACGCAACAAACCGGTAGCGATTTTGAAGCGTTGTCGGCAGAGAAATCGATGATGTGGGATCGACTCCAACAGCGAGCATCGTATTGCCAAATGGATCAGCTGCGTACACGTTTGATAGCTGTTCTGACCATTGAGTTGCCGTTTCTTCTGGAGCTTCACTGAAAATTATAAATTATGAATGAAATACATTATCGCAAACTCTACGTGAAATAAAAAAATCTTAACTTGTCTTGAAAAATTTTTTACATCATAGATGCTCACAGGACATAGTGTAAAATAACAAATTGAGGTTATCTCAAGTTATGCGGTAGATGAACTATGCGAAACGATACAAAAATGCTAAATCTCAACCGTATTTAACATTGAAAAAACCTATTTCATGTAAACATCTGTTCTCTATTGAAAAATTATCTTCATATTAATCTTCCATCAGACTCGAGGATTTAAGTCCTTGTGGCTACCGTGCCTAAAGGAGTGTGTCACAAGCACCAAATTAATTTTGTACAAATGTAGAGATAGACAGAGAGAGTGATAGAGAGAGAGACAGACAGAGAGAGTAAAACTTCGCCTATACAAAGATGTATATCTGAGACAAGGTATATACGATATAGCGTCTGAATCAGTATCGTATGCCATTCGTGGGCCCAGGAAACCCAAAGGGGAATACGCTATATCGTTAGAAAAAACAACGTTAGGGCGAGGGGTACGGAATGCGGAAGCTCTCGACTTAGGCTTAGGCTTAGTGTATATCTCATATAAAAACTTAAACATGAGCTAAGGCTAAGGCTTAGTATATCGATACCGGCATGGCCTGGATTACACTTTAGCCTCTTAGGGTAACCGTGACCCCATCACGTATGTCGTCCGATTTTGATGACACAGTATAGCAGCCAACTATATTGAATATTGATGCCGACCCCTAGCCATGCTAACACGTTGGGGGTTGAACGGTTGAACAGAGTAATACAATATTAATATGTGGGTTATCCCTCAGCTCCGGACCTTCTCCCTACATATGCCTGGCTGCCGGCCCCCTTTACAGGTCACCCGAATTCCCGCCCGAGGTGCAGCAGGAACCGAACCCATAAGTACATTGCGCGGCGCCCAAAACGAATGGCACCCCATGACACGAAGGACAGCTGAAGGCCTCTTTTCCGGAGACCTGAATACTCCCTCCCCCGGTAACCGGCTATCATCGTGAGCATGCATAAAATGACCCATTATTTTGCAGCATCATTTTGTTATGAGCACAAGCTTGCAATAATGTAATATATATACAATGTATTGCAATACATTATATATTACATTATTGCAATACATTATATATTACATTATGTATTGTAATATATAATATACAATGTAATATATAATGTATTGCAATGTAATATATAAGGAACAATCACATATCACAAAAATATAAATGTACTTCAAATTTTATTTAAAAACAAATACCTTTGATTCTTTCCACATTATTATATTATCTAAAGCACAAGGCAACTCGCAGATACGTTCGATAATGTTGTGACAAAGTAGTTACAAATTATATACTAATATATATTTATAAGTGTAAAGTTACTATGAAATAATAAAGTTTTCTTCAAGAAAATGGTATTATAAATTATATTACCCGCATTGTTATCACCGGTTTATCGTGATGTCCAAGGTTTGGTCCAAATTTTACTTTAGATCAAACCTAGGCCAACCCATAAACGGAGACCAATATTTACCAAACTGATCTTTAACATATAAAATTTAGCGGAATCGATTCTGATTGTATACATCGATGCAGCTAATGTCTGCTAAGCTAAAATGTGATTGACTTCAAAATTATATAAAGTATTGGGTTTATATAACCCTTCTCCTCATATCAAACTAAGGCTCACACAATGGGAGGGGCGGAACAACTGAGTAGGTATTTGCTGGCTCCAAAGGTGTCCTAGAGACAATCCTAAAAACTTTTCCGATTTTATGAAATTAACCAGACGCAGGAGCTAGTAATTCGGGTCAATGTGAAACTCCATGTTCCTTTACCGAAGAATATGTAGCCATATACATAGTCCTGTTTAGTATCTATATATTATAGTATGTGCTTTAAATATACAGGATACCTAAATATATAATGATGCTTATATATAAATATTTATATATGTCGCTCTTGTATTACGTGAGGGGGACTGTATAATGGAAGTGGAACGTAGCCTGTCAAATGCAGTAACCTGCATCAACTAGACACCTTCGGTAATTCTTTACCGTCCGCGCATCCTTGAGCTAACAAATTTTAACCCAACAAGAAACGCTGAGTTGCGTAGAAAGACCGGCCATAATGTATATTGTCCTAATACGGACAGATGGATCATGTTCATTCACTCGGCCACGTTCTACGCATGGACAAATAGCAAATTATGCCCAAACTCACCACCGCAGCTCCTCTACTGCATGGATTTGCCGCCGAAGCCGAGCATTCGAAACATGGCGACGGTAATTCAAGATTACAAGTGATTATTAAAGATTCACGAACTTCTGCAATGTTACGTACCAACGATGACACTGAGATCCCATAGTAGAGAAGCAGAGAGATGTAGCGACGTCTTGTCACCTTGGAAGGTCCTTGCCACCTCATGGTTAGGGAATGGGGTAATAATTAGTATATTAAGTACTTTAATAGTATATATCACACTTGAGCCAAGTTCTAAGTCCCAGGGGGATGCCGGGTGATGCGTCAGGGGAGGAAGAAATTTTTGAAATTTTTGGAGCTCAAATTTTCAAAATGTTTTACTACATCAATTTTCTCCCAATTTTTCACCGTTTTGCACAATTTTTGCTAATTTTTACTCAATTTTCGTGCCTAACTCTGTCAAAATGTTCCTCTGAAACGGTTGCGGAGCCTCAGGAGGATGAGTGTTTTTCGCAGGAGGGATTACCGTGCCCCGTTGAAGGTTCCGAGCATCGGGGGGATAATAATGAGCATATATGATATATAATTATGTATATAACGGATGTATAATGATGTATAATAAATAAGTCAAATTTGGTTAAAAATTGAAAGACAACTAAAGAAATTTTCCACTGGAACGGTTGCGGAGCCTTAGTGTTCCTCACAGGAGGGATTGGCGTGCCCCGTGGAAGGTTTCGAGCATCGGGGGATAATAATGAGCATATATTATATATAATCATATATATAACGGATGTATAATGATGTATAATAAATAGGTCAAATCTGGTTAAAAATTGAAAGACAACTAAAGAAATTTTCCACTGGAACGGTTGCGGAGCCTTAGTGTTCTTCGCAGGAGGGATTGGCGTGCCCCGTGGAAGGTTTCGAACATCGGGGGATAATAATGAGCATATATTATATATAATGATATATATAACGGATGTATAATGATGTATAATAAATAAGTCAAATTTGGTTAAAAATTGAAAGACAACTAAAGAAATTTTCCACTGGAACGGTTGCGGAGCCTTAATGTTCCTCGCGGGAGGGATTGGCATGCCCCGTGGAAGGTTCCGATCATCGGCGGATAATAATGAGCATATATTATATATAATCATATATATAACGGATGTATAATGATGTATAATAAATAGGTCAAATTTGGTTAAAAATTGAAAGACAACTAAAGAAATTTTCCACTGGAACGGTTGCGGAGCCTCAGGAGGATCAGTGTTCCTCGCAGGAGGGATTGGCGTGCCCCGTGGAACGTTTAGAGCATCGGGGAATAATAATGAGCATATATGATATATAATGTATAATTATATATATATATATAACGGATGTATAATGATGTATAATAAATAAGTCAAATTTGGTTAAAAATCGAAAGACAACTAAAGAAATTTTCCACTGGAACGGTTGCGGAGCATCAGTGTTCCTCGCAGGGAGGATTGGCGTGCCCCGTGGAAGGTTCCGAGCATCGGCGGATAATAATGAGCATATATTATATATAATTATATATATAACAGATGTATAATGATGTATATATAATAAATAAGTCAAATTTGGTTAAAAATTGAAAGACAACTAAACAAATTTTCCACTGGAACGATTGCGGAGCCTCAGGAGGATCAGTGTTCCTCGCAGGAGGGATTGGCGTGCCCCGTGGAAGGTTTCGAGCATCCGGGGATAATAATGAGCACATATGATATACAATATTATAATTATATATAGAACAGATGTATAATGATGTATAATAAATAAGTCAAATTTGGTTAAAAATTGAAAGACAAATAAAGAACTTAAAAAGACAATAAGAACTAAAACTAATGACAATTGAAATGAAAGAAAAGTTAAAATGAAGACAACTAAAGTAAGACTTCTTTCTAATCTTATTTAGGCGATATTATGCTGAGCCGAAGTATTTGCGGCTTAATTTTATCCTATGAATATCTGCTGCTAAATTTTAACAAACTTCGAGAACTATGGTTATTAAATTTACATAGTGGAACAGCGGTATTCAACAGATCTTCCGTTCATTTATTTTGCAAAAAATTTCTACACAATTCAATACCCGATGTAAGGCACACCGAATAGAAACTAATGTGAAGCTTTTTTTAAAATTTTACGAGTTTAAACACTATATGTTAAGAAAACTTACTCAAATATTTTCATAGGGTGGCGACAGGCGGATTATCCTTTCGATGGGTCCTGAACCCGATCTGTGGTAATTCTCCGATGCCTATCCCCCGCGCCGAAGGTGCACGAAAATTTGGCAACAATCGAGCAGAAATAGGTAAACATTGAGAAAAAAATGTCAAATATCGTAGAAAAAATGGCAAAATTAAAAAAACTTTAGCACCCTAAAAATTTCGAAAATTATCAAAAATTTACCCCTCCCCTGACGACTTAGCCTTCATTCTCCACCTTTTCCCCCGGAGCACTCCTATCCCCTGGAAATCAAACCTAGAGCATGTATACTCAAATATGATGTCGGAGATATCGTCTAGATATCTGTATCCTAAATAGGGCCCATGTCACCTTTAGGGGCCGGACGTTATGACGTTAGAGAAAAGAGCAGCTTAGAGCGGCAGACCCTCGACTTAGGCTTAGGCTTAGTATATTGAGAACGGCATAGGATGCATTACATTTCCGTCCCTAAATGTTACATTGGCCCTAAACAGTATCCGAAATATATTGTATCTTTTACGCTAAAACCTGTAAAAAATATGCTGTGTTAGACCTTTGAACATACACAGGACACAAGGCGAACATTTTGAGCCATCATTTATAAAAACTGTGCAAACGCCAACACTCTACGGTTGATATTTGTAGACGAAAGACAAGCAGTGCGAATAATCGACCTGTCAGCTCCCACGATACTGAGTTTTATAAGGATATTTTTTGATTTATTGTATAGAATAAGATAATCATGATTTTGATTCGGGCATGATTTGACATAGACAAACAAATGTACTGACGTATAAAATTTATTAAATGTCAAAAAGTTTCATGCAATACTGTAGTTGAGTTGATAAAATTTTGAGCGGGTTACAAATTTAATTAGGCCGCAGCACCTGATGAATTTTAGCAAAATTGTACGACACGCACCGAGCAAGCTTATTGAGATAATAAATGTGTGAAATGTTAAGACATTTGCCTATCGGCGACACCAATATATCAAATATAATATAAACAAAGGCGGCCTATTTCAATTACAATAACGACCAAGGTACCCTGAGGAAACAATGTGTAATGCATGCATGCCGGTCTAAGCCTAAAGCCTTAGCCTATGCTTAGGCTCTTATATGAGACATAGTCAAGTTACGTTTGTTGATTGTACCGATATGGCATAACTCAAATACTATTAAGTAATTTTGCATTCTGTAATGTTTATGCACGATTATCTTACGATACAAATCTATTAAAGATTCATGCCGACAGTACTCGAAACTGTGGGCCGTACTATTTGAGTGTTAAGAAATTTCAATTAATGACATAGCTAGTAGATAAAATTATTTTATATAATCCGCACAACGCATTTTTTCACGCTGGCAAAGATTTAACATTGTTTTTCTTTCTTCATAAGAATTTTCATTGAGTGCTTCCGTTCCATCTGTGACTAAATTTGAGATGTTGATGGCAATTTCTGCGAAATATCTCATATTTTTGTCAGTATATGTGTCAAAAAATTGCTTAAAATAAGTATAGATAGTTAAAATTCGCTACTTGATACAGTTTATTGTATTTATTATAAACAGACAAGAAGCATATAATTCTTTGTTCACACGTTATTAATATAATAATAATTATTTATATTAGTTTATATAAATATACATAATTATAATATGTTACTAATATATAATTATTTATTTACACAAATATACATAAATATACTTATATAATTATAATATATTATTTATATAGAATTATATTATTTACATAAATATGCATAACTATAATATGTGTTCTTATACATTTATGATATTAATTATATAAATATATTTAAGTATATTTAAGTATATAGTTAAATGCTAAATATATATTATAAATATATATTTATATAGATAATCATAATATATATATTCTATGCATAAATATCATTTTCATTGTCAATTGTTTGTTTGTAAAACCAAAATCTGTTGATTGTTCAGTAAGTTTCATGCAATAATTGCATCAAATTTAGCTTAACCTGCACATTAGAATACGGCAAAACATATATTCAACAATTCATGTGATAGTTTGCACAAGAACATTTCAGCAACTTCTACGACCAAACTCGTATTTTAACATATTTTTTAGTTATATTATTTCTCTCTTAACGTTTTTTCCTGATTTACTCTGGATTTATATAATCAGTTTGCAAAAAAACCTATATATAATGTATATATAATATATGTATAATAAATATAATCCATATAATATACACGTATATAAGTATATATACATGTATATGAATAATATAATGTATTGTCTATATGATATATAATTTATATATAATATATGTAAAAAACATAATGTATATAATATATTCGTAGATATATGCATTATTATATTAAATATTGGAAATTATATAGTATCGTATGTCGGAAATATATTAATTAGAAGTGGATGAAATAAAAACAAGACGATTTCTAAGACTCTGCGGTGAATTGAATACAACAACAATTTGGACCGTCATCACCGCTGATGGATTTTGCGACAATGTTTTATTGTTTCTGTTTACCTCAAAGTGTTACCTTAAATTATATAAATGTTACTTAGTTTTCTTAATAATAAAAGTGGTGAAAAATACTAATAAAATAGAATGCGGATTTTGAATTTTATTTGACGAGGAAGAAATTTTTATTTGGAATCAGTTGTGGTCATCTGGTGTAAACTTGATTCGAGTGAATATTGTTCTAATCTGATTTTTTAATATAAAACATACCAATAATGGGGTTATGAAAAATGATATTTGGGAGTTTTTTATACGAGTGAATTAATTACAAAATCTAGTCATAGTTTCTATAACAGCCAGTTCATAATGTATATATAATACATGAAAATATATATGTTAAATATACAAACATATATTTATTTAAGAATAATACAAAAATAGCCATGAGGCCAGTAGCAGCCTTCGGGCTGTGCGTTTTCAGATAAGGCCCTCCGCATCCGACCCTCCTCACGTAAGTACATGGAACCTTGAGCATGTCTGACACTTTGCATGAACATACCAATCGTAATTTGTGGGAAGGAAAAGCTTTTTCTCTCCGGAGGGCGGATGTTTTTCCTTATAGAGAGCTAAGGGAAGAACTCTTCATTGCAGGGCCATATTGCATTTATTATGTTTATATATCTCAATTATTTTGTCTTTTTATCCTTCTCAGGGGGCGCAGTTACGATGTAAATTTTTTATTGCTAGAGACCCTGATGCTGTTTGTATTCGTTAGCTTAGCAAATTATGTACAAAATTAACGATTCAGACCATAAAATCACAGTTAATTTTAGGTCAACAATACTATGATCTTTTTCCCGACATTCTGTTGACCCTACTTCACCCTTGATCATTTAGTTGTGGTTCGAGGCACCACCACATGAAAATACAAAAATATTTTTGGCCGAATAATCTTTTGCTTTTCACAAACATCAAGATAAAAAGGTCTTAAAAATGTACTGCATTCTCTGATCAGTTGGCGTTATTTAAGCTATTCTAATTTTTATTTCATGAAACTTTCAACTAATTGCATTATTGACAGAAAATAGAATGAATAAAAGTCAATAATTAATGTTAATAAAACTAAAATTGAGACGGGTACAACGTCACTTAAATCTCTGCTTCAATTTCTACAGGGCTTAGCTATATAAAGCTCAAAAACTGTTGGAAATCAGTGTGAAAACACAGCATCAGCTAGAAACGTCACACAACAACCAATTCACAAAAGATATATAATTCAAATACGTTGTTGTAAAAACTGTCGAGAAATTAGGCTTCACAATGCTGCGATCCCCATATATCATCATCACCATCAGAAAGCGTAAATCCACAAAAATATTGATAAATCAAAATAAAGTATTAATCAGATTCACAGCTGATATGTTTTTGACAGCTCATATTCATACTTATTAATATTTCTCGGTGAATTCAGACACAGTAAAGCTGATATTTTTGAAGCGAAACCTGGTAAATTTGATATTGCATTGGGCTTGACTGACTTAATAAATTTGAAAAATTTAGTTTTCAAGTTTTGAAGAGCAAAACAAATTGATCCGACTCCCGACTTTGGCTTCATTTTGAACAAAATTGGCTATTGCGATCTGTTTACAATCAGTTTAGCTTTGTTTGTGCAATAATTAAATTCATATGAAGCTAAAACTTTATGTATGTTCAATTTAATATACTTGAACAGAATATCAGCAATAATGAAACCAATTTCGATAACACATTGATGTGAACGAATATAGGAAATAAAAGTGCATATATGTCTTCTACATTTACCAAAAATTATGATCTCACTTTAGAGGGAATTTTGTAACGTCCTGTGGTAAAAAAATTACCCAGACCACGATAAAGCCTTTGACTCATAAACCCGCTACAAATTAATAGAGATATACATTTTATTATAAATTATGAAACATATGCTACCGATAGAGCTAAACAAAAGTCTTTTGAATATTTGAGTATTCGAGAAATACACTTAAAGAGCAATTCACACCTTAACTATCATTGTCTGTAGCAACGTTCGTTTTTGAGCGAAAATTAGCACTGAATTGAAGTAATGCCTCTTCAAACATCACCATTTTACTACTAAAATTTTAAAATAAATAAATATCTAAACTTCCAGCGGCCTTAACGACAACATTTACGTAAAACATTTATTGTTTACACATCATGATATTCCATCCCATGTAAGAAAATTTAACAAAACTATAATAATTTAACATGACTACTGAAAAAAAGCAACTTGTAATACATATTTTATCTGTAATCATAGTACAGCCGTCGTATGACACGCTTTATGAATACATATATGCTTTATATTATATTATGTATATATTAACGTATTAAGATGCAATTGTATTATATGTTATAATGTTTAAGTTTAATGATATATTTCATAGTTAAATATCACATGCGGTTGCAGATAAAAATTTCAAGATTCTGCAAAATCACACAAATAATTTATATTTTGATGTACATTTTTAATTATACATGGTCGTAGCAGTAGGGGGTTATGCCCCGGAGGCTACAACCCCCCCCTGAGGCCTTGGTTATCCCCTGTCAGGTGGTCCAACCTCCTCTCCAACTTTCAGACGACTTCCCCACGAGAGCGCGGCTACTCCATAAGAGGTCAGACTTTAGTCCATGTATGATTTTTACTTGTCGCACTTCTTAATATTGCAATTTAGAGTCGACATTAAAACAGCTGAGTGTTAACTGTACTATCAACCCCACTTGAAAAATATCAGTTTCGGCACTCTCTGTCTTAATAGCCTCAGCCATATTTGACGATTTATGACGCAGTAATTTATACTTGACAAATTTCAGACCTATAGAGTACAATCCAAATTGCATAATACTAATTAGTGATGGGAATATAAGTGTACTAGAAACTATTACGAACGATACATCTAAATGTTTGATGCACAATGTATGTATAGTCCTACCCAGAGAGAAAGAGTTTGGACCTTCAGACGTGCAAATGCCCATTTATATGGGCGTTGGTCATTCTTTTCTTAGAATTCTTAAAGCTTCGAGGTAAAACGTGTGAGTGAGGTAAGTGGCCAGTGATCAAGGCGCGCTGCTCAGAAATTCGGGTTGGGTACACAGCAGCACAGAAAGTTTCTATACGGCGTTACATGTAACCCACTGGAATTTACTAATGAAAGGGTTTTTAATCTTTTAAGCAGGTTTTTTTCAAAAAATGGTCTGGTTAAAATTTCGATAAATAATGGCATTCAAATATAACTATCCTTGGTTATTTTTGACAAAGTTTTAAGGTCCTTTATAGGCATGCCAAAACCTACATGGAGATCGCGAAAGTCTCTAAGCCGAGATATTTATAAAACTTAAAATGGGTTTTTAGAGGCTGAGGTTTTTGAAAAATATGGCAACATCCGTTATAAATACGGAAGCGTCTCGGCTCACTACATGTATTCCCAACTATCGCGAAAAGTTTACAATTAATATTTGAAAATGTTAGTTGAAAAAAACGAAAAACAAACCAAAAGTCTTGAATGTGTTAATATTTTAACTGAGCATATAAACGGAGTACGCGCGGTGAACGGAATTTCCTCAAATGGTGATTTAGTAAGCGAAAATTGTTTGGTGTGTCTTTGTTACTCATAAATCATCACTTGTTTGATGGGCTTCGCAAATTTTTATACGATGCGTAACGACATATAATTACGTATCTAGCTTTGTGTTTGTGCTGTTTTAATGATTTCATGGCAAATTCTCAGAAAACCAACACGAATTAAATACTTTCATATTATGATTTGGATTTCCTAACATATTGGGTCATAACGATCGCCAGTGGCATGAGATCGAAAAATGGGGTTGATTAATGAATTCTCATTCTTGAGTCGTATGGACTCGTTTCAGAAGCAGAACACTGCAGTAACCGTACAGTCTCGTATGTACCATAGGAACTGAATAAATTTGTATTTGTATTATTAGCAGAAAACAACATTGCAAAAACAATGTTATGTCATCGAAAGCTACAACTTTGCTTCTATGTAATTTTTTGTCGGAACAGTTATGTTCGAGCAACGAGTCAAAATCTGACTCTTTTCCGCAAGCGACATGTGCTACGGGCAGCCGGTTGACAAAACGACTCTACTTCCAAGACGCACCATGAATATGGAAACGCCCACGTAGACGAGCCTTTGAAACATAGAAAAGTTCGGTGTTGAGAGAAATGGAAAAAAGTTTCATGGAAACAATTAAGATTTTTCGAAGTCATGGCTCGAACACTGGAATCGCATACAACATCAGTGGCGACAGGCAATTGCAAATGATTTAATACATATATTGTTCATATATAAGCACACAGCTGCCAAATAGTCTACTTTGTTCAAAATTGTAATCGGAACTATTAAATTGGATATGGTTGCCTTACCTACACTGAATTTAATAACAAAACAAAACAAAACTTTAATGATAACCTGTCCAGGCTTCGTGACAGTAGAGCGACGCTTGGTCCTAGTGATCTCTAAATGAACTGGTAAAAGTATATTCACCTCACTGTATGAATCTCTTCATTTAGAAATAATTCTGCAAAAGAAACTAAAACTACGTCACTGTACCTGTCTGATTTTGTGGAAGCCCACGGTGCCACAGACGAAGCCGTATGATAGCGGTCACTTCGGCGTCGTCTATACACACCCGCTCCGGGCTCGGTTGAGCCCAGATCCTCTTTTGTTGTTGAACTTGCAAGACTTGTCCGCGTTGTGGTACACGTAAAATGATAAATAAATGCTTTGTACTGCTCCCGTAGTTTATTCGACAAACTTGTCATTCTTTTTATTATATTTTTAATTGCCAATATTGTTTATATATTGCCAATATATTTTTGTTACACATGCTAGGTTAGTCTATGTATTGTTTTTTATTCAATTGATTTCATTTATTAGTTAAAGGCAAAAGTCAAGATTATTTAATTTCAGCTTAAATAGATAGATTTTTTACCGCTATATGTTTACGTTATCTAACCCTTTCCGTCGTATATAGACACATTTATAGCAGCGTACATTGCGTGGCGAGTTAATTGCCTGGCTTGTCGTTCGGCGTGTGTTTGAACGTGCGTTGTTATTCGTTCGCGTTGTATGGCTACTTACACGAGCAGCAGTACAATGACTAGAGTACAAGACTCACTCTAGGTCCAATCCGCTGTCGAAGCAAAAGTTTTTCAATATTGTGCAAACTACTCTTTGGTTTATAAGAAGGAAAGGGCTAAGGTTTCAATATCAATTATAAAGCAAACATTTATTTGCTCTGATTTATGCGTGATTTGAAGTGTCTCTAGTAATCTAGTGAACGGAATAAATACAAGGCAACAATGCTACATACAAAAAAACATATGTTTATTCATGTGAAATTTTGGAATCATATTTCCGTTATATATGTGAATATTATCTCGTGTTTTTTAGATACCTGTTAATGCAAATGCTAACGTCACACAATTTTTTAAAACTCTGCTTGTAGTAGCCACAAAAACATGTCGACTACATTGAAGTATCAAAGGATTATATCGCCGGCTGATTTCTGCATGAAGGACAATTAGCCTTGATATTACGACAAATAAATTTATATACTAACACATATTAATCAACGACAGTAGCACTCTTTCATGTAAGCTCGCTGACTATATCAACTTATTCATTAGTTCGACATGAAGTAAAATTTAGGGTTGTTTAAATGCGAATGTTGCAAACATAGTATTAGCTCAAAATACAGTTTTAGTTTTGTAAAGAAAATTTATATATTATATTAATTTCTGTAACTAAACTGAAGTTATAATCAGCAAATCGAACTTTCTACGCGGTTTTAACATATATCAAACTTGTTAATGATCTGGAATTATTTCTGAAACATAAGTAATTGTTTTCTGCAACATAAATCAGTCGATAACGAGACGGACTAGATCTTATATTGCAACTTATCATGGGTACAACTTGCTATGACTTGCTATTTATGATTCGCTAAAAGTTTTTGTCTGTTCAACTGCTATAGGGATATAATCATTTTTGAACTGTGAGTTGCTAAACATTTAGCAGATGATACTTGTAATATACATTAGCCTGTAATACATTCATCAAATTCAATGTAGTACCATAACGTTTACATAAATTTTCCTCAACTTTTATCGCTTCAAAGATTTTTGACCTTCATATCTATACGGAAAATGTTTCTAAGTACGCATAGTAAAGCGGTACATGTATTATACATATTATTATGAATATATGTCCGTATTAGAGGCCAACATTATTTACATTATTTCCCATTAATAGAAGTCCAAATGGTGCCAAGCTTGTTGCAGAAGTCATATGACATTTGTTAAATGCATACGGGTAGACTTTAAAAAAATTATGTGACAGTAGACTTAGCATTAACACGAAATTCAAAACATGCAGAGAACATAGATTATAAAAATCTTGTTTCAAAATTTTAGATAAACGTATGTATATTACATGTTACATCCTAACATTGTTACCTTATATAATATGTGTAATTTATGCATTTTTAAATATTTGTATGAAACAATATACATATAATGTATGAATATTTTTACAAAATTTGAATTTTTGTACTATTTCTCAATATTGTGATATGTATGCGTTCTACAGCTTCAAAGAAATTATGTGCGATAAAACATACATTTATTATCGATAATTTCATAAAAATATTTGCAAATAGTAACATGTTTTTGCATGCTATTTCATGCAAATCATGAACAATTGTTCATGCATATTCTGTATATAATTTCTTACAAAGTAATGTGTAGCTTGTCATACAGCTCTTGTGCGCTAGTTTATACAAAGGATATGTAAATAATCATACATATTCTGTTTTACAATTTGTACGATTTATCTACAATGTGTGCCATATTTATTGTGGTAAATCTCTTACAACTTATGTTGAATATAATCATAAATAATGTATAAATTTGTACACAATTAATGTAAGATATGTTTGTCATACATTTCCCGAATTTGTGTTAATTTCTATACAAATTGTAGCAAAATTATGTCACACCATAATCGTTGAAAGTATCATCATACAAATTTTGAGAAGGTAGTTTAAAATTGCTTCAATTATTTACAATTTATTGTAAACTGATAACTGCTATATCTAATATTACATATAGCCAATACTTAGTTGTAAGATGGTTTATTTTTACGCAAGTCTCTGCAACGTGACTTCTACTAAATCCAAAATTTTATTGAATTTGCTTTAATCCAGCATTTTTGACGACATGGCTCTCAATCCACCAGTCGTATTGCACAGTAATATCCTGCCGGGTACCATACACTATGGTATGGTCGCAATTATGTGGGATAGTTATGACGTAAAAATCGCTCAAACTATGAGTCGGAGAGAGAATCATGATGCATTCTAGTGGCTTAAAAATTTTCAGACAGTTCCATTTCACAAAAGAGCCTGAAGAATTGTCAGCGTAAACTTTTTGGATCAAACCTGTGCAAAGATGATAACAAGATCAAACGGAAGGTATTTTATACATCGGGACCACTTTACTTCACATTCATTTTAGTTATCTATTAGCTCAACCTTTTCAGTTTTAGTTAACCTTTTTATATTTACTTCGAATGAGTGAGTAATTACATATAAATTAACGCTAGGCAAATTATATTATAACCAACTGTCAAAATATAAACTATATCTTGCACAACCTTTCCTTAATTATCGCTAACACAACTTATTATTACGTAAATTATACTGCTTAGCGAATGCTCCAAAATTTTCCGTATAACTAATAACTAAGACTAGTCGTCTTATCTGGCAAGCAAAGATTAATTAAAACGAATTAATTGCAGATATCGCTAATTAAAAATGATACTCACTGAGGCATAATATAATAACACCGGCTAGAAGCAACTTTCTGGGAAAAATCGTGGTGTCAGCTGCTTTGATTAGAGAGTATGGCCTAGAGAAATTTGAGAAAAACTTATATATGGACTTAATACATTTGGTATATTGTAATAGCCACTTAGCAGTGTCAAAATTATTGCCAACAGTCCACAATGATAAATTGAAAACTTTGAGATCTTATGCTTGACTTTTAATCTTACGGTGCCAGGTTCTTCGAACACGTCCACAATTACGTCCATACATTATTACTTGTGCATATGTTGGTTTAGATTTGGTAAGTAAATACAATCATTGTCACAGCACATTATATGTAGGTCCACTTTACATGCGTACACCTGGGTTGTTCTTTTATTTCAGTTCATGATCGTAAAAAAGGATGACAGTGCACAAATTATCATTTCCCAATCTACACAGATGTAACTTGGAATAGTTTGGCACATAGTATCTTTTCGCAATTTTGTGGTTCAGCGTTACAATTTACCCACGTACCCATAAAAACGCGTTTGGCAATCGCCCTTTCATCTTTTACCCTATAATCCACATATAGCCTTAGACGGTATAATTTTAATATATATATATTTTAATAATATATTCCACATAACGGTATAATTCGGGATGTCAGTTCATAAACGCGGATAAACATGCGAAATGAAGAAATGAATGCGTACCCAAATGTACTTCGCACATAACAGATTCCCTGTTCGCGTTCGTTAACTTCGAATCCCAGTGGTAGAAATGTGAACACGAATTTATGCTCGAATCAATTCGTGATCTACATAGAGAAATAGAACCTTGGTGTACGCACATAAATGTGGGGCACCCTTTCTATCATAACATGCATGTTCAATCTATGTCATAAAACTTACAAAGATCAATGTAATACTTTGTTTCAAATCAGTGAAGATATGTAATATGCTTTTTAGTCGTTTTGCGTTATTTAAATTGGATGATTCGCACGAATCTTCGGGCTTCTATAATTTTGCGGTTATATATTCAGTCTGAAGCCTACTATATTGTTATCTATTCATCTATGGTTCTTCTCGATAGTATTCGTTACCTACACAGTCTCGACTTTGGCATATAAATTCATCGCCTTTCGATTCGCATCAATAGAATAAACGACATAGCAAGTGTAATAACGGTGACGCAGCTGCATGGCGCAACTTCCTAACACCATGCCCATACGACCCCGGCTATCATAACCTCAAGGGCGGACCCTAAGTTTTCTTTCTTAGTCACCTTCCTTGGTCAGACCCAAGAAGTTACGGAGCTTAGCAGGCCGCAGGCGCGCTTCACGGGGTGCTGTTGGGACCGCCCCGATTGGTTGCGTGTCTAGTATCGGGGTATGATTGCTGAGGTCCCCCAGGGAGGTTGACA